>VDFB02367300.1:0-25254 GCA_007258455.2 Sequoia sempervirens
GGATTAAGGGTAGAGGGGAGAGTGGAGAGAGATAGAATTAGGGTTTAAGGGTTGAGGCTATAGGGGTTAAGGGTGGAGGGTAGAGGGGAGAGACATAGAAGGAGTGAGTGAGTGAGAGATAGGGATTTGAGAGAGGGATAGGGTATAGGGGTTCAGAGATGAGAGAGAGAGAGAGAGAAAGGGAGGGATTGGGAGAGAGATAAAAGGTATAGGGTAGAGAGGAGAGAGATAGAATTAAGGTTTAAGGGTTGAGGGTATAGGGGTTAAAGGTAGAGGGTAGATGGGAGAGTTGAGAGAGGGAGAGGGTATAGGGGTTGAGAAATGAGGGAGAGACTCAAGAGAGAGGGAGGGAGGGAGTGGGAGTGAAATAGAGAGTAGAGGATAGAGGGTATATAGGTTAAGGGTAGAGGGTAGATGGGGAGGGAGATGGGGTGGGGTTTGGGGGTTGGGGATTAGGGGTTAGGGTGGGGTGGGGGAGATGGGGTGGTGGCAAGGTGGGGAGAGGTTGAGGGGGAGGGAGGGGTGGGGGTTGGGGAGATGGGGAGAGATGGGGAGAGGGTGGTGCAGGGGATAAAGGGTATGGTTAGGAGTGGGGAGGGAGAGAAATGTGGGGTTAGGGTTTAGGGTTTAAGGGGTTGAGGTGTGGGGGAGGGTGGGGTGGGCAGAGTGGGGGAGGTTGGGGGGTGGGGTGGGAGGGAGGATGAGGAAGAAGAGGGCTGGGGTGGGAGGATAAGGGTGGATGATGGGGTATAAGGTTAAGGTTAGAGGTGGGTGGGAGAATGGGTGGGGTTTAGGGTTGAGGGTATGGGGGTTAAGGGTGGGAGTCTATAAGGAGATGGGGTGGTGAGAGGGGTTGAGAGGGAGGATTGTGGGAGGGGAGGACAAGAGAGATGGGGAAAGGTTTGGTGAAGCAAATAGAAGCATGGATCGTGGTGATTGTGATGCAAAGGGGTCTGCAGCAGGCAGATGAAATCGAGCCGAACGGCAGTTCACAGGTCACGTTCTCGAAGTCAGTCGGGTGTTTTGAGACGTTTCAGGACCGCTGGGTTGCGTGGTTGCTTTGTGGGGTTTTGGGGGGCTGCTGGCAAATAAAATTATCTTGAAACTTGATCAAAACCTCCAAACACATGTGGGAAGAAATAACTTATGTGTATTCAAACCAAATATTTCACAATTAGTTCTCATAAATTCATCCACCAAAATTACAAAACCAAAAACCCTCTTTTTAAGCTAAATAACCTAGGGATTATTGTAAAACACACTTTGCAACCTTATCAAAACATGCCACCACCTCAAATAGGTCAAAAATGGCCTACAAAAACTCAATTCAACAAGAAAAAATTGCTTCCTTAACAAAATACTCACTTTAGCATGTCCAAACCTCTCAAATACACATGAAAAACACTAAATTTCACTCTTGGGCTTCATGCCCAACTCAACTTTTGACCTCCCCTATACTTACTCAATATTCCCACGCCTTTTTAGTGATGTTTCAGACTCATTCCTCAAGTTAGAGTGACCATGCGATGAGAGGAATGGGTCAATACACCATTTTAAATGACTTTCAAACCTTAAAACTGTGTGTTCAGGCCGGTTTCAAAAATGGTTGAGATAGTAGGGGCAATGTATGCCTCATAGAAATGGGGTGTCACAATGATATAATCACTCTGACACCCTATTTCTATGATTCATACACTACCCCTACCTTCTCAACCGTACCATATTGGCAAGCTAGTGAGTGAGCTAGCTTGCCAATGTGGTACTGTGATACTCTATTTCTATAAGGCATATGCTTCCCTTACCTTCTCAACCCTACCATATTGGCAAGATAGCTCAATCACTATCTTGAAAACGTAGTAGGGTTGAGAAGGTAGAGGCAGTGTATTCCTCAAAGAAATGGGGTGTCACAGAACATCACTATGACACCCCATTTCTACAAGGCATACGCTACTGCTACCTTCTCAACCTACCACATTGGCAAGATAGTGAGTGAGCTAGCTTGCCAATGCTGTAGGGTTGAGAAGGTAGGGGTAGAATGATAGAAACCGAGGTGGTGAAGACCCTAACCAACTCAAAATGATTAGACTGAAACAAGAAACCAACCCCTTAAACACTATACACTCAACTTATCCCAAACACACACCTAAAGGCTTGTATCCCTCCAACACTACTTTTTCTCAATATCTTTTAGAGAAGGTCATACAAAGACCCAAAAACATCATATAATACAAAATTAAACTTCTAACACAAAATACCAAAAGGTTTCAAGAGGTTTCTTTGCAACAATATTGAAAACCAATAGGCTGCCCTACCTTCTAGGTGACCAAATAGCCCTCTTTTTACAAAGGAGGTACCTCCAAAATACTTTGTTTTCACCAAATCTCAACTAAAAATCACTAATTGTGTTGCAAAACAAAAAATTCCACCATTATTTCTCAGATTCTTGACATCTAAAGCATTGTACCACCAAACCCTCAACTTTCATGTAAATAACCTAGGGTTTATTGAAAGTCTTGACAACCGGGCTTACCAGACCTCACCAATACCAAAAACACTTCAAAAATGCCTTGCAAAAACTCAAACAACCATTACAAGGAAGGTTCCTATAGTATTTCATCAAAATGCTTCTTTAACACCCCATTTACACAAGGAAAACAATGTAATTTTTCCTATCTTGTAATCATGGCATGCCCCTACACCACCTTTGTCTATGCTAGAAATAGTCTTATACATGATGATTGTAAGTATTTTTTATGAAGCCTTGAATGAAATATATCTCATTTATTTGAATGGATAAATATTTTAGGAAATAATATTCATCTCATTACCATGCTACATGTAAAATTATTTTCCATGCCGAACAAATGAAGAAGGAATAAACTAACAGACGAAGAGTATGAAACCTTCAAAGAAAAGGAGAGAGAATGGTTGAGGGAATATCATGAAAATTAAAAATTGGGTACTATTGATGAAAACAAGCCAACTTAAGAGGAACCTCAACCATCAAAAAGAGAATAGGATTTGGCAACATAAAGGGCATGAATGTGAAAGCATTATGGTAAGACAAATTCAAATACCATAGTTGGAGAAACACCCAAAGTGAATACAAAGGGACACCATTAAGCACAAGCGAATATGGAGAGACACCAACTATCGCAAGTGAATATGGAGGGACACCATCTATCGCAAGTGAATATAGTTGGGCACCATCCAATGCATCTCAAGTTGAGAGTACATCATCACTCAGATTTGATGAGGAAGGTATGCCATCAACCCCACGAGAACCTCAAGATATGTCTTCTACTCCACCCTCGATCAAAGGTACACAATATAGCCCACCTCAATAAAATATTGATGAAATTCCTAATGTTGAGATGTATGTGCCTAGGAGAACACCACCTTGAATTTTACATAGAAAGCCAAAGTATTTGATTAATATTGATGAGGATATTTTGCAGCACATGGAAGGTAAGATTCCAGCATGCAGTTGTAGAAGATATACTGATAAGATTTAGAAATTCTTCTTTGAAAGGTTAAATGAGACTGCAAGATGTCAACTATTTGTTGAAATGATGCAGGGTATAAAGTATAGAGACATCATGAAGAGTCTTAGGTTGAGAACATCAAATGCATTGAGTGAAAGCACTATTGTGAAGAATCTAATGGATGTATATGAGAGTGTGGGTAAAACCTCATTTTCAAAGGATAGTAATGTCACATGACATGTCATTACATTGACTTTGCTAAGTAGTCAAACAAATAGATCTCATCTCATTAGAAATACGAGTGAAAAAATGAGAATTAGTAGAAAAGCTTTATCAAAATTTGTTCAAAGGTGGCAAAGAATTGAAGGCACCCATTCAAATGAATTATGGGAATTCTCGGAGAGATTGCCACAAAAAGATAAAAAAGTTGTTGAAGCATTGGGAACACTAATTGAAGAGTATTGGAAGAATAACATAAGGCCATCTCTGAATCAAAGGGATGTGGTAAGAAGGAGAATCGGTAGTCAGAACTGTGAGCTACATCTAAAGCATTTTTGGGATATGACTCAAACCCAATTTTTTCATAAATTTCAAAAGGATTATCCTCATTAGTATTTTTCAAATATTTTTTGAAATGCTTAAACCTATTTATGTCAAGATAATTCACACATGAACTACTTGTTGTTGTATACTACATATTGAATTCTCTAACCATTATGATGTTTATCGTTCTATATGTTGTGATTTGCATACTAACAATGTTTTGCAAGATTCTGGCATAGAAGCCCCACCAAAATCTTCAAGAGAGTTCTTATCAAAAAAATTATGTGAAATAGAGGATGGCCAAATATTCTATAGGACAACATGCTTGGATGGTTCATGCAAGCATTGCGGTGGCTTGCAATGTATGCTAGTATGTCAACATATGGAAAGCATGGATGAGGTGGGACATAAACTAGTAGAGTTCAAGAAGTATAAAATAGTGGCATATGCTACAAAGGATGGGTCTCAAGAAAAATGGTGTGATCAAATGGTTATCCAAAAGATTCTAGTGTATTATTTTATCTCCATTTTCCGTGACAATATAGTGTATGAGTATGCAAGGCATACGGGTATGTGCAGGATCATGATGGACCAAAAAGTGGCGATATAATGGGTATGTATAGGGTATGTGGCTGACAAATTTTTTTACCAAAAATTGATGAAACGAAAAAGGTTTTTAAAGGAGATTCTTAGCTTTCCACCAATGTAAATTATACTTTACTTTGAATTTAATAAATAATTATTCTTCATTTTCTATTTGAATTACGACTAAAGTCCTTATTGATAGGCTGATTGAAAAACATCTATAGCTTTCAAATAGTGTCACATTTTTTGAATTTGAAACATGTGTCACATTCTATGCTTCACATAATATAGGATTAAAAAAAATATTGAATTTCATGAAGTTTTGACCAAGTTAAGGTGGTCAGACATACAAGTTTTATATTTTTAAAAGTTGTGTAATAAAAATTCATAATTAATTATTTACTTGGAAAAAAAATTACAAAAATATGCATCAAATCTAGACATGAGTCCTCCACTTATATCTAAAATATTATAAAAAATATTATCATTTTATTGTGGTTAGGGTGGTCAGACAGACACTACTTATTTTTTTCCCTAAAATTTAAGTACTATTGCATTAAAATTTCAAATTTTCACCAAATAGATTTAAAAAAAAAACCTAGTAGTTTAGAAACTACATTCAATTTGCTACAGATTCTATTCTTACATATTTTTTAAATAATATAGATAACTTATTCAAATGTTTACGTCAAGTTGCCTAACTCTATTTTTTTTGAATTTTTTGCCACTTAAGGGCTTGATTTTTCCATGATGATCCTACACATACCTATACCCATAGAGTTCGATGGTTGGATATGCAATTCAAGATATGCAAGGAAACCTTTCTAGTTGGTAGCATAGTATCAGTGGTTGACTTTGCAGAGAACTACACTCTACAAGTACAATGTGAGGTGCAATCACAATATTACAATTCCACATAGGTTTCGATATTTTTTCAAATAGTATTCATTCTTATAGCTGATAGTACAGAGGACCAAAGAAAGGTATTGAGGGAGTATCACTTTTATATTAGTGATGATCTCACACATTCTCTAGACTTCATCCAAGGTTGCTTCTAGATGTTCTACAATGATTTGGCTCAAAAAGACATAGCATACGGTTGGTATATAATATGGTCAGATAAATATGCAGCATAGTTCAAGAACTCACACATGTTCTACTGGTTGAGCAAGATGCATGTCATTATAGGTGTACACCATATGTGGAACTTTTGTGAAGTCATGCATGGAAAGGGGGAGAATGATGGTGCAGGAGCATGTGTGAAAACAACATTAGCGTGCAAGAAAAGTTAAAGTATAAAGACAATACAAAGTTGACAAATGCAAGATCAATCATTGAGTTGTGTAGTGCTTTGATGGGTTTAGGTAATGAAGGTATGTCTTCAATTCATACATAATTTTGGTTGATGGATGATACTAACATTACACCATATGAGGATTGTTGTACACTAACAGGATCAAGTGAGCTACCCTCTTTCCTTAGCTCAAATGTAGGTTCATGTAGTATCGATACATGAAAGATGGAATGCTTTTGTTCTTCATGTACAATGCAAGCCTGGAATGACTGTGAGTCAGGGGAGTGGGTTGATAAATGGTTGACAAGTTATCTTAGCCCACTTCACACATATCACCCTTCGACGACATTGGAACTAACATAGATGGAATCATTAGTCGACTTTTACCATGTATCAGATCTAGTTCAACTAGGTAATATATCTACTTGCTTAGTTTTTGAAATTTTGTATTATTATATTACTTTGTAGTGTATTCATAATGTTGACTAATTTCAAGAGATTTGTTGCACATATCAATGTAGGGAAAGTTTATGTAGTTATTGTAGATGAAGAAAAAAAAGAGGTAATACACTATTACTTGTGTCATTGTTTTGAGGGAAAAAAATTGGAGGCCCCATTTATAGATCTAGAGAAAACATCGAATACCCTACAAGCTCAGTTGTTGTTACTAGAATGTGGATGAGAAGGTACCCACATAAGAGTGTTAAATATTGGTTGTTTCAAGACTTTGACACACAGTAAGATTCTTCATTACTCAAACCTTATTGTGGCATCCAATGCTCATTCAACCAAATATGGGGGTAGGCCTTTGAACAAGGTCTTGTGAAAGGTTTGTGAGTCTGACCATGAGACAATACTTGAAACAATAAAGAGTAGAGTAGACACGAATGGTTCGTTGGATTAATTTGTAAGTATGCACATCGGTTCTTATTAATTCATACTTGTATGCACATTAATTTTTTTGATGCCAATTCTATCATATTCTTTTACTTTACCTATTTGTAAGTAACCTACTAAAAATTGAATGGTGTACCCTTGTAGAAAATGTAGATTTATGAGCCATCCAAGAGAATCTCAACCATAAAAGAAATGCAACATCCTTATTTTGATGATCTTGAAAAATCTCAATCATGATTTTAAGCCATTACAAAAGTGCGTGCAAATCTTGGTGAGGGAATTTCAAGTAATTCATTTGAAGTTAACCTTATCATGAGTAACTATGATGTAGACATTCTAAGAGAATCTTAAATTTCAAGTTAGTCTATTCATGAGAGGTGTTGTGTGCAATAAGTATCTTGGAACTCCTAGTGAAAATGTATGACTAGAAGTGACTAAGTTGAGAGACTGGCATGCCTATCTATAAGTGCCTTCCAACTATTTTCATTTCATTTCCATTTTGGATGCTCTTTCTTTTTCTCTTTTACTTTGTGTATTTTTGAGTAAACTACTAAATATTGATTGGTCTCTCATTTCCACCACCTCAGACCTTCTTAAAATCACCCGCAAAAATCAGTCCACTCTTGGATTTTTTGAAAATCAGACAACAACTCTACAACACCAGATTTAGGAATGTTTGAATGTCAGGTTGCCGATGTCAGTTCTGTATGAAATAGACAGAAAACACTCAACAAGCTTGAAATAATGATATGTTGAATTGAAGAGCCTAGTTGACTTGATTTCCACTTTTCAACACCATTAAACGTCTCAAATCTACAAAACAAAGGATGCAAATACACATGCAAAGGGGAAAAATGCTGGAGGGTTAGCAAATAGGGGTTTCCCTTGGTCAAACCCAACTTTGGTAATCAAAACCTAATATAAATAAATGAAATGCAAAGGAAATGTAAACTAACAACATGCAAATGATATTAACTCACCAAATCCTTGATCTTGTAAGTTTGAAGTAATGTCAATGGCTACTTCAAAGTGCTTCGATAGTTGCTTCAATTGATGATGTAGAATGATTGAATGCTTGAATGCTTGAATGTGTGTGGATAAGTTAATTTAATGAATTAGGGGGTTGAAATGAGATGAAAAGCATTTATTTATACAATTTTTGTGCCTTACTATCCATTCATACCTCATCACAGGCTGACAACAAGTGACTTTTAATAAAATCCCAAAAGGTAATTTGAAATATTTTGAATTTGGAGCAAAGGGGGACTCATTCACCACCCATGGTGAATGGGTCCCACCTAGGACCTAAAAACAAGTGTCAGAAATAATATTGTATTTAATGTTACTTGTCAGAATAATATGCAAAAATACACTTAATTAAGCATGAGAAAGGTGTAAATAGTGAACATGTGCCTAGAAAATCATGAAGGCTTGTTACAAGACTTTACAACACTTCAATAAAGGACTTGCGGATGTGTAAAAAGGTGATTTTTAGGTAATTATACCAAATAGAATCTAGAAGAGTGTAGAAATGTCTTACAACACTTCACAACACCTTCACAACACGTTTCTCTTTAATTATTAGTACCAAAATAGGCATGTTCAAGCCATGATACAACACAAAATTAGAGCAACATAGTTCCAACACCATGAAACAAGACCTAAAAGGCCATGAAAATGACAAGGGGCCATTTTTCTATGGTACATTTAGCCCCCACTTTAAAGAGAGGATGAACCAACTTCAAACTCACACTAAAGTAGCCATGAACATCAAGGGGAGGGTTCAAATGTACTTACACTAACAAGATGGAATAAAAGAATCAAGAGAGATGATCAATCCCCCAGGATAAAGATCCCATGGAAAACTAGGCATAAGAACAAAGGAACACACAAGTGTTGAAATGAATTGAATGAAGCTTCGATCATCAATCCAACTAGTTGTGAAAAGAGATCTAGGCTGATTGTTTTGAAAAAGAGAATGTGCACTCACTCTGGGGCCAAAAAACTAATTGTCCATAGGGTTAGAAGGCCCAACTGTATACTCACTTTGGGGCCACAGAACTAGTTGTCTGCGGGGTGAGAAAGCCCAAAAAGTAAGATACATACACCAGTTGGTATGCACTCACAAACACAAAAGTGACTATTGGGAAAAGTCATGCCGCTAGTTGGGCTTCCCACTCAACCATGTCAAAGTTGTACCCATTTGAAAACTTTAACAATGTGCCAAAAAGCCAAATGAAATGTAAATGTTAAGCTTAAAACAATACAGCCCTATAGGCATGTAATATGTAAAAGTGTAAAAGTGTAAAAATGTAATGTGAAAGATTATTCAAAGGAGTCTTGTTCAGTTTATGCAAGAGGTATGTGCAAGATCATCATGGAAAAAATAGGCCCTTAAGTGGAAAAAAAATTAGAAAATTAGAGTTAGGAAACTTGACGTAAAAAATTGAATAAGTTATCTATATTATTTCAAAAATATGTAGGAATAGAATTTGTAGAAAATTGAATGTAGTTTCTAAACCACTAGGTTTATTTAAGAAAAAACTATTTGGTGAAAATTTGAAATTTCAATGCAATAATACTTAATTTTAGGGAAAAAATAAGTAGGTGTTTGTTTGACCACCCTAACCACAATAAAATGATAATATTTGTTATAAGATTTTTGACTCAAGTAGATGACTCATGTCCTAATGTGATGCAATTTTTTTGAATTTTTTTCCAAGTAAATAATTAATTATGAATTTTTTATTACAAATTTTTAAAAATATAAAAAACTCATATGTCTGACCACCTTAAATTGGTCAAAACTTCATGAAATGGGTATGTGCAAGATCATCATGGAAAAAATAGGCCCTTAAATGGCAAAAAAATTAGAAAAATTAGAGTTAGGCAACTTGATGTAAAAATTTGAATAAGTTATCTATATTATTTCAAAAATATGAAAGAATATAATCTGTAGCAAATTGAATGTAGTTTCTAAACTACTAGGTTTTTTTTTTTTAAAGAAATATCTATTTTGTGAAAATTTGAAATTTCAATGTAGTAGTATTTAAATTTCAGGGATTAAATAAGAATTAGGTGTCTATCTGACACCCTAACAACAATAAAATGATAATATTTTTTTATAAGATTTTAATATAAGTAGAGGACTCATGTCCGATGTGATGCATATTTTTTTGTAATTTTTTTCCAAGTAAATAATTAATTATGAATTCTTTATTACAACTTTTAAAAAATATAAAAAATCATATGTCTGACCACCTTACCTTGGTCAAAACTTCATGAAATTCACTTTTTCTTTTTTTAATCCTATAGTATACACAACATAGAATGTGATGCATATTTTGGATTCAAAAAATATGATACCATTTGAAAGCTATATATGTTTTTCAATCAACCTATCAATTAGGACTTTAGTCATAATTTAAATAGAAAATGAATAATATTTATTTATTAAATTCAAAGTAAAGCATAATTTATATTAGCGGAAAGCTAAGAATCAGCTTTAAAAATCCTTTTCATTTCATCAATTTTGGGTAAAGAAAAAGCCATCAACCACATACCCCTACACATACCTATCGTATCGCCACTTTTTGGCCCATCATAATCCTGCACATACCCAAATTCAATTTTTTTTTTTTAATCTTATAGTATATGAAGCATAGAATGTGACGCATGTTTTGGATTCAAAAATTGTGATATTGTTTGAAAGCTATAGATGTTTCTCAATCAGCCTATCAATCAGGACTTTCATCATAATATAAATAGAAAGGGTATGTGCAGGATCATCATGGAAAAAATAGGCCCCTTTTAAGTGGCAAAAATAGAAAAATTAGAGTTAGGCAACTCTTGACATAAAAATTTTGAATAAGCTATTTATATTATTTTTAAAAAATATGTAAGAATAGAATTTGTAAAGCAAATTGAATTTAGTTTCTAAACTACTGTATTATTGTTTAAAAAAATCTATTTGGTGAAAAATTTGAAATTTCAATGCAGTAGTATTTAAATTTCAGGGAAAAAGAAGTAGGTGTCTGTCTGACCACCCTAACCACAATAAAATGATAATATTTTTTGATAATATTTTAGATATAAGTAGAGGAATCATGTCCCGGTGATGCCTATTTTTGTAAATTATTTTCAAAGTAAATAATTAATTATGATTTTTAATACAACTTAAAATATATAAAAACTCGTGACGTCTAACCATCTTAACTTGGTCAAAAATTCATGTAATTCAATTTTTTTTCTTTACTCCTATAGTATACTAAGCATAAAATGTGACGCATGTTTTGGATTCAAAAAATTGATACCGTTTGAAAGCTATAGATGTTTTTCAATCAACCTATCAATCAAGAATTTAGTCGTAATTCAAATAGAAAATGAATAATAATAACTTATTAAATTCAAAGTAGCATAATTTATATTGGTGGAAAGCTAATAATCTCCTTTAAAAACATTTTTCATTTCATTAATTTTAGGTAAAAAAAAAGTCGTCAGCCACATACCCTACAAATACCCATCATATCGCCACTTTTTGGCCCATCATGATCTTGCACATACCTGAAATGAATAATAATTATTTATTAAATTCAAAGTAAAGCATAATTTATATTGGTGGAAAGATGAGAATCTCCTTTAAAAACACTTTCCGTTTCATCAATTTTGGATAAAAAAAAGTCATTAGCCACATACTCTAAACATAGCCATCATATTGCCACTTTTTTTCCCATCATGATCCTGCACATACCCCAAGGTCAGTCACTTAGGAAACATTGTGTCTAATGTCTCCAAAAGAAGACCAATCAAAAAATAGTATATTCACAACTTAGGGGATGTAGTGCATCTGATCAAACCACAAAGAGGAATGTAATATGCTAAGAAAGATCATGCTTATGAAAGACATCACACCCAATGTCATCCACAAAGTGACGAACACATCATGTAAACAACAAAGCTACACTAAGAAGCATGAATGAAAATGAACTAATGGTAATGTATGCCCTCCACTTTAAGGGAATTGATGCACATCATTCTGTGAGCAATTACTTGAAAGTAGAGAAGAAAAGAAAAAGGAAAAAAGAAAACAAGACACAAGAGCCAACCTGGAAAGCTCTATGCCAAGTCATATGTTTTGAAGGTAGGTTGTGTCATGTCAAGGAAAATGAAAGACAAAGAAAGGAAGGGATTTTTCCCCCAGAAAAGAAAGTACACCAAACACATAAGGGATCTATGGATTTGGGGTTAGTATGTTCATTGTTACAATATTTTTTTATGAAAGAGCTTAGAACTATCATCATTCCCCAAATACACATAGAACTAGAAGAATGACACAAAGAGAGCGAAAAAAGAAAAGAAAAAGAAAGTCCATTTTGAGTAAACATGGAAAATAAATTTCGGCCTCAATGCCTTGCATCATCCCCAAAAGGAAAACACAAGCGAAAAGAAAGAAAAATGAAAAGTGAAAGAAAATGAAAAATCTTTTGGGTCAACATAAAGGAGACATTTTGGTCTCAATGCCTTGCATCATCCTTAAAAAGAAAAGACAAGAAAAGACAAAGGAAAAAGGAAAAAGGACCATTTGGATCAACATGGAAGAGACATAGGGCATCTCTACGCTTTGCGTCATCCCAAAAAGGAGAACACAAAATAAAAAGAGAATAAGACAAGGACCATTTGGGTCAACATGGAAGAGACATAGGGCGTCTCCATGCTTTGTGTCATCCCCAAAAGGAAAATACAAAAAAAAGCATGACGAATAAAATAATAAAGGTATGAATAGAAGTGTTCAAAGAGAGAAAACGTCAAACACACGATATGGGGGAACATGATACACACATGCAAATAAAATATAGGTCAAGTAATGTAAATGTAAGTCAACCATTAACTAAGTTATTGGTTTCTCAATCTTGGATGAACAAGCGGAAAAAGGAATAAAAAGGTTAAGAGACAAACAAATTCCTTATAAGGACAAGGCTAGCAATTTCTTGCCTCCCACAAAGTGTAAAAGCAAGAATGAGTCAAGATGAGTGATGGGAAAGGGTCATGCAATAGTGAGAAAAAGAAACTCTACAACTATGGCAGAAGGAAGTGGTTGAGATTGTTTTAAGGTATGACGGGAAAACAATCAGTATCAGTGAAGTGATACTTATTTAGTATATCCTTCAATGTCTGACATTCTTCTGTTTGATGTCCAAGGATACGATGATATTTGCAATATAGTATATGAGAATCATCAGAACAAATGACCAACCTATTTGAAGGTGGTAAAAGTATAAGACCTTTATTTAAAAGCAGTTGAAGTCTCCTTTTACATTTAGGTGGAGGATGTGTAGGAAACTTTATCTTCTTCAATTTGTATGGTTGTTTGCATTTACTAGGTTCTCTTTTTTCATGAATAGGAGGAAGGGGACCCATAGGGATCCTAACATCCTTGTCATTAGAAGGAGAGAATGGTATTTCACTAGGAAGGAGAATGTACAAGTTAGGAGGAGGATTTAAGATCATTGTACCAGCATCCTAAATTCTCCTAGGTTGTAGAGGATGTCTATCAGGATGAGAAGGATCTTGATATCCTAGTCCTGTTGTATGTGCTTCAGTTGATTATTTTTCAAGAAGTTGATGGATGTCATGTTCATATTTTGTGTCACAACCTTGTTTACTTAAGATAGTGAATCCTTTTCTATATTTTTCTTCAAGGTTAATGGGAATATTTGTGACTTTGTGTTCATAGCATGGTTGGGATTGTGGTTGAGAGGAACTAGGTCCACTTGAGGGAGGAACCTTAGGTCCTATGTTGACTTCAGGATGTAAATAAGCAAAGTGATCGGGTGGTGCAACAGTAGGAAGTTCTTGTGATCTCATAGAGGGGTAAAAGGTTGCATTTACTTCTAGGTTGTCAAGGAAATCATTGTAGAACTTATTCATGCTAACATCATCTTCTCCAATGATGTCTACATCATGAGGAGGACAATCATCAGGAGTTAAAGGAGCATGAGTTAGCTCAATGTCTACCAATGATTTTAAGGAATTCCAAAACTTATTGAAAGAAAATACCATGATGTCAATAAACTAAGATGCAAAAATGAGGAAAAATAGAGAATTTGTAATTGAAAATAGAATGCAGGAACAAAAAAGTGTAATGCACAAAAATGCCAAAGAGATTACATAAATGTTGTTTCAGAAATACAAAGGGTTTGATTTTCCCTAGGTGGGGAATGAGTCCTAGGATGCAAATTTTTTGTGTTTTTCAAAATTTTAAGAATGATGGAAATGGTCTACAGATTGCAATTATAGATGCAAAATGCAGATTTTTACTGTTTTCAATAAAATTGAATGCAAAAATGAAAACTAAATGAATGTTTCACTAATGCAAAATTAAAGGTCCTAGAATGCAATAACAAATCAATGCCCTAATTGAATGCTAATGCAAATAAAAACTAGGATGAAAGATATGAATGCAATCAAAAGTTTTAAAGTATTTAAAATTTAGGCTCACCAAAATGTGACATAGATTTGAGGACCCTAAATGCTTGCTCTTACAATTCTAGGGTTTTTCACCTAAAAGGAGAGAGATCTAGGTCCAAAATTCTTATGTAACACTCAAATTAGGATATATGATATATGATATGACATGTAAATGAACTTAACTAAATTCAATTGATTGATTGAAATGAACTAAAATGAATGCAAAAGTGTAATTTAAGCTATGTTTGAAAACACATTGTGATATGAAAATAACTATGAAAATGAAGAAATTATGCAAAACATAAGGTACAGGGGTAAATCTAAGTGCACCCAGATGAAATGTGAGCTTTCTTGAATGTTTGGAATGATGATGAAATTTACTGATTTTTCACAGTGGGAATCATTCGCCCAAGGTGGTGAATTAGTCCTCCTATTGATGAAAAAGTGTTAGGAACTAATTTCTAACAGTCTGGATCTAGAGTCTGACAAAATAAATATTTTCAAGTCTCAAGTGGGACTCATTCACCAAGGGTGGCAAATCAGTCCACTCTTAGATTTCTAGAAAATCAGGCAACACCTTTGCAACAGCAAATTTAGGAATGTTTGAATGTCGGGTTGTCATAGTCAATTTTGTAGGAAACAGATAAAAAACATTCAACAAACTTGAAATAATGATATGTTGACTTGAAGATCCTAGTTAACTTGATTTCCACTTTTCAACACCTTTAATCTATAAAATTTGTAAAACAAAGGCTGCAAATACACATGTAAAGGGGAAAAATGTTGGAGGGTTAGCAAATAGGGGTTTGACTTGGTTAAACCTCACTTTGGCAATCAAACCCTAACCGAAATAAATGAAATGCATTGGAAATACAAACTAACAACTTGAAAATGCTATTAAATCACCAAATCCTTGATCTTGTAAGTTTAAAGTAATGTCAATAGTTGCTTCAAAGTGCTTCAATAGTTGCTTCAATTGATGATGTAGAATGCTTGAATGCTTGAATGTGTATGTGAATAAGTGAATTTGATGAGTTGTGGGGTTGAAATGAGATGAAAAACACTTATTTATACAATTCTTGTGCCTCATTATCCATTCATACCTCATCACAAGCCAACATCAAGTGAATTTTAATAAAATATTGAAAGGAAATTTGATTTTTTTTGAATTTGCAGCCAAGGGGGACTCATTTGCCACCCATGGTGAATGGGTCCCACCTAGGACCTAAAAAAAAGTGTTGGAAATAATGTTCTATTTAATGTTACTTGTCGAGATAATATGCAAAAATACACTTAATTAAGCATATGAAGGCATAAAAAGACAAAATAAAGCATGAGAAAGGTGTAAATAGTGAAGATCTTCCTAGAAAATCATGAAGGCTTGTTACAAGACTTCACAAAACTTCAATATAGGACTTACTAATATGTAAAAAGGTAATTTTTAGGTAAATTATATTTAATAGAGTCTAGTAGAATGTAGAAATGTCTTACAACAGTTCACAACACCTTCACAAGATGTTGTTCTTTGATTTTAAGTACCTAAATAAGCATGTTCAAGCCATGATACAACATAAAATTAGAGCAACATAGTTCTAACACCATGAAACAAGACCTAAAAGGCCATGAAAATGACAAGGGACCATTTTTCTGACATAGTGGTGCAACTTTTTTTCTGCAACTTGTGTGAGCAAAAGGACTATTCCAATGCATTTGAATAGGTACATTTACACTAGGAATGGTCCTTTTTCACACCCAAACATGCAGAGTCACTTCGAGCTACATTCAACCAGATTGATCCTTTAAGAGTCCAAAGTGCAAATAGGCTGCAAACTTCAACATGCTATTACTCAGACACCATGATGCTTAGAAACTTCTTGTCTGATCCCATGGGATTGCATTGGGCCCCTCCGCAAAATTTCTATCAAGTTTTTCTATCTCAGAGTGGTTTTCCCATGGTGACGGATTTTCACTTGGGGAAAAAGTTGTCAAATGCAAGTAGTTGAAAGTTGCAAAGTGGTGAAACTTTCATTCTGCAACTCATGTGACCAAATAGACTATTCTAGTGCATTTGAATAGTTGCATTTACACTAGGCATGGTCTTCTTTTGCACCCAAACATGTGGAGTCGCTTCGAGCTATGTTCAATTGAATAGATCCCTTGAGAGTCCAAAGTGTAAAATTGATGCAAATTTCAACATGTTACTCGGATACCATGATGCTTAGAAACTTCTAGTCTGATCCTACAAGATCATGTTGGTACCCTCTACAAAGATCTCTCTCAGTTTTTGCTATTTTAGAGTAGTTTTCTTGTGGTGGTGAATTTTCACTTGGGGAAAAAGTTGTCAAATGCAAGTAATTGAAAGTTGCAAAATGGTGCAACTTTTGTTCTGCAACTCATGTGACCAAATAGACTATTCCAACACATCCAAATAGGTATTTTTATGCTAGGCATGGTCCTCTTTCACACCCAAACAAGCATAATAGCTCTAAGCTACGTTCAACCAGATCGATCCCTTAAAAGTCCAAAATGCAAAATGCTGCAAAGTTCAACATGTTGTTACTTAGGTATCATGATGCTTAGAAAATTCTCATCTAATCCTATGGAATCATATTGGGACCCTCTACAAACACCCCTCTTAGTTTTTGCTATCTTATAGTAGTTTTCCTGTGGTGGCAGATTTTCACTTGGGGAAAAAGTTGGCAAACACAAGTAGTTGAAAGTTGCAAAGTGGTGCAACTTTCATTCTGGAACTCGTGTGACCCAATGGAATATTCCAACACATTTGAATAGGTATTTTTACACTAGGTATGGTCCTCTTTTGTACCCAAACATGCAAAATTGCTTTGAGCTACGCTCAACTAGATTGATCCTTTAAGAGTCCAAATTACAAAATGGTGCAAAGTTCAACATGTTGTTACTCAAATATTGTCTCACTTAGAAACCTCTTATCTAATCTTGTGTGATCGCGTTGGGCTCTTCTACAAAAACCTCTCTCATTTTTTTCTATCTTAGAGTGGCTTTCTTGTGGTGGAAGATTTTCATTTGATGGAAAACGTGTCAAATGCAAGCTCAATGCAAAATTACAAAGTGGTGCAACATTCATTCTGCAACTTGTGTGACCAAAAAAACTATTCCAATGCATCTAAATAGGGATTATTACACTAGGAATGGTCCTCTTTTGCACCCAAATATGTGGAATCACTCTGAACTATGTTCAACCGAATTGATTACTTAAAAGTCCAAAGTGCAAAATAGATGCAAACTTCAACATACTGTTACTCAGATATCGTGATTCTTAGAAACTTCTAGTCTAATCCTATAGGATCATGTTGGGCCCCTCTACAAAAATCTCCCTTAGTTTGTTCTATCTCAGAGTGGTTTTCCTATGGTGGTAGATTTTCACTTGATGAAAAAAGTGTTAAATGCAAGCAAAAGTGGTGCAACTTTCATTCTGCAACTCATGTGACCAAATAGACTATTCCAACACATCTTAATAGGTATTTTTATGCTAGGCATGGTCCTCTTTCACAACCAAACATGTAGAATTGCTCCAAGCTATGTTCAACTTGATCGATCCCTTAAGAGTTCAAAGTACAAAATGGATACAAACTTTAGCATGTTGTTACTCGGATATCATGACACTTAAAAAATTCTTGTCTAATCCTATGGGATTGTGTTGGGTCCTTCTATAAAAACCTCTCTCATTTTTCACTATCTCAGAGTGGTTTTCTTGTGGTGGCAGATTTTCACTTGATGGAAAAAGTGTCAAATGCAAGCAGTGGAAAGTTGCAAAGTGGTGCAACTTTCATTTTGCAACTTGTGTGACCAAATAGACAATTCCACTACATCCGGATAGGTATTTTTATACTAGATATGGTCCTCTTTTGCATCCAAACACACGAAATCACTTCAAGCTACATTCAACCGGATCAATCCCTTAAGAGTCCAAACTGCAAAATGGCTACAAACTTTAGAATGTTGTTAGTCAGATACCATGATGCTTATAAAATTCTTGTTTGATCTTATAGAATTGTATTGATCCCCTCTACAAAAACCTCTCTCAGTTTTTTCTATCTCAGAGTGGTTTTCCTGTGGTGGCAGATTTTCACTTGGGGAAAAAGTTGTCAAATACAAGTAGTTGAAAGTTGCAAAGTGGTGCAACTTTTTTCTGCAACTTGTGTGACCAAACAAACTATTTGAACACATCCTGATTGGTAAATTTACACTAGGCATGGTCCTCTTTTGCACCCGAACATGCAGAATCACTATGAGCTACGTTCAACCGACTTGATCACCTAAGGGTCCAAAGTGCAAAAGGGAAGCAAACTTTGACGAGCTATTTGTTGAAAACCATGAAGCTTACAAACTCTCCATTTGAGCCTATGGGATCATGTTGGGCCCCTCTACAATAACCTCTCTCAGGTTTTGTTATCTTAGAGTCATTTTCCTATGGTGTCTAATTTTCACTTGATGGAAAAAGTGTCAAATGCAAGCAGTGTAAAGTTGCAAAGTGGTGCAACTTTAATTTTGGAATTCATGTGACAAAACAAACTATTGAGCCAATGCATCTCAATAGGTAGTTTTATGCTAGGCATGGTCCTCTTTCACACCCAAACACGCGAAATTGCTCCACACTACATTCAACTGGCCTGATCCCTTACGATGGCATACAAATTAATCAAAAAGAGAAACATACACACGATAGTTGAGAAGTTCGAGTATTCCACACAAAAAGAATATGATCATTGGTTCAGAGCACCTTGTTCCTCCATTGGATGAAGAAGGTCTAGTTTAGTGCTTTTAGTCATTATAATGTTAAATAAGGCCATAGTAGGCCATTTTGTAATCTTGCTTTTAGTTTTGTGTTAGTGTGGGGTCATTTGAGTCAATTATGTAAGTATGATAGCGAGTAAGAATAAGAAAATAACATTGTTAAAGGCATTGTAAGAGATTACTAATGCTGCCCCTATTGAAAATTTAGAATTTAGGCCTTAAAAGCAACGCTAGATGAGGTGAAAAGAAGAAATTGCTTGAGAATAAGCTAGAATAGGTTGGAAATAGGGTGAGGTTGTAGAGTTTAATGTGTTCAAATGGTTTGCAAGGAAAAGGGAGGTCATAAGTATGTTATGGCATGATGCCCTAGTTGGGAAAAGAGGGGTTTTAAATGAAAAAAGAGACGTTTGAGGGAGTAAAAGTGGGTAAAGACAAGGAG
This sequence comes from Sequoia sempervirens, assembly GCA_007258455.2. Lineage (NCBI taxonomy): Eukaryota > Viridiplantae > Streptophyta > Pinopsida > Cupressales > Cupressaceae > Sequoia > Sequoia sempervirens. The sequence goes on from VDFB02367300.1 coordinate 19,484, forward strand.
CAGCATAATTTGGTGATCAATTAAGTTTGTGTAGGCAGAATGAAGAGTGTTGGAAGAGTTTTTAAGGTTGTATGACATATGGATATGGGGTTTTCAATAAACCCTAGTGAAATTTGAGAAAAGTGAGCATTTAGAGGATAGTGGGGTTAGAGGGCCAATCATGCCCTAAAAATTGTGGATTTTATGGATTTGTAAACTGGTAAATGTTGCCCAATGGTGTTTTGCAATTGGAAGAGTGATTGAGAGGGTGTTTCTTTGTTAAATAGACCTATTTTGGGGTCTAGGATGGTGTTGAGTCCATTTCTTATTTGTATTATAAATTATAACATGCTTTCTCCCAAGTCCATTTCGTATACAAGAAATAATATTGCAAAAAGTTGACATATTATTCTTTTGATGTGTTTATATGGCAACACATCAAGAACATAACAATTCATTTTGCACTATTAGGATTATGTTGTGAAAATGTTTAAAGGCTATTGAAGATAAATGTTTGTATGATAATGTGTCAAGAAGTTAACTACTTCATCTACTTTGAATATTATGTTTTACAAGTGTTGTGAAGATTATGTATCATTTTCTTAAATGAATTATTCTAATCAAAGGATTAAATATATTGGAATCTTTTTATGAATCATTTCATGGAATACCAATTGAAAGCATGCTTTTTTCTTTTAGATGAAGTTGTTTAGCATCAATCAATTAATATTCAAGACAAACCATGAAGGACAACAATGATCAATGCTAGAGCTAACCAATTAATAAGTATACACGTGAATAAGTGAAGCATGTACATGTGAATTTAAGGGAAGCACAAGTACTCAAAACATGTAAGCCTTGAAGTATACACATGAAAACATAGTATACACAAATTGATACAAAGTATATGCATGAATACAAGGTATACACATGAAAACACGTAAGTCGCAAAGTATACATTAGAACACACGTAAGTCACAAAGTATACATGTAAGTTGTAAAGTATACACTTGGATACATGTAACTCATATCTATTGAACCATGAATTTAGAATGCAAATATGGACACCATTGATAAAAATATTTGTATTAACCAAATATCCATGTAGGCATACATCAATATATGTCGATATAAGTATGAAATATAGGTACAAAATAGCCATATAGGCATACAATGTCAAATATATCCAATACAAAATATGTACAAAACTACCATGTAGGCATACAACAAAGGGCTCTAGAATCAAAATTTATTTCTCTCCATGCTCTCGAAATAAATTCTTTCCCTTTTCTTGTCAATCAGATGGCAATACATTTGTCACTTATTTCTGCTACACTCGAGTGCTCCTACTACTCCTCCTAGTATTTAGTTCTTGGTGAAATTTTATTTATTACAATAAGAAGTAACAACATTAATATATAGAAATTACATTATAAAAAATGATATATTTAACAAAATAAACACTTACCGCCATCTGATGATCACTCTCCATGAGGGAAATATTCGTACGCCCTATATAAACCATCCAAATAGAAATTAAACTACAAATCAATAATGGTTTTCTTTTTCACTAACTAACATCTATAACAATGAATGTAAATTAAAATTTAGTAATTTTCCTCATAGCTCCCCTATCAGATCCATTGAGGATTCTATAGTATATTAAACATTGATCTCCATTTCCCTCGTCACATTCAAAAGGTGTTTCCACTTGTAACATTTGAAAATAAAACAACAAATTATTCAATCACAAAAACTAAAATAGTGATCTACATCATGACTTATAATGTATGAGACAATGAACAAAATTTTGAGTACTTATTAAACTATATATTTGTGACTATCATGCTTACTATTTTCACTATCCATATTTTGTTCAAAAGGGCATGTTTTTAGGATTTTACCCATAGCAGCAAGCCGGTGAACCATTTGAACAAATTCTTTCATACACATGTATGATAACTATGGTGGCATAGAGAAGGAAGTGAACTATTTGAAAAAATGCCTCAAAGAAATGGGGTCTCGTGGTGATGGAATGCCATTACAAACAAAAGCACATCATGACATTCCATCACCATAAAACTGCATTTCTTTTAGAAATTTTTTTAGACAATTCATTTCCTTCTCCATGGTATTATTGCTTACTATTATGCTTTGATAGAAATTTTTCCAAGAATCCATAGTTTTTTTGAAAGCACCTATTTTAGGCTTTTAGCCATAGCAACAAGGAATTGAGTAGTTTGATAAAATGCTTTGGTACACATGTATGGAAAATGTGGTATCATAGAAAAGGTGGTGAGTTGTTTGAAGAAATGCCTCGAAGAAATGTGGTCTCATGGTGATGGAATGGCATTCCATCACCATGAGACCACATTTCTTTGAAGCATTTTTTCAAACTACTAACTGCCTTATCCATGCTATTTGCTTACTATTATGCTTTGATAGATTTTTTCCAAGCATCCATAGTTTGTCATGTAGGTGCACCTTTGCAAGCACATGCCTCCATGAGGAAAATTTAGGAGTTTGAATTGGTTAAGGTGTTTTGATGATGTAATAAGGCTTAAATAGACATTTTGGAGGTTGTAATAGTCTTATTTAATTTAGGCATAAAGTGCAAAATTGAAAAATATTTACAAAGTTGTCAATTTCAAATGTTGTAAAAATGCAAAAAAGTTGTAAAAGCATGGAATACCAAGGGTCAAAGTAGTTGTAGAGGTTATTGAGTCATTGTAGGAAGTTGGAAAGGTTTGGAAATATTTAAAAATGATATGATCCATTGACATAAGTTGTTGTTGGATAGATTGAAGGAGAACAATAAAATATCACTATCATATTCCTATTTTTCTATGTTCTCCTCCATTATCTGCCAGTGTACGTTTCCGTACATGTGGTAGGGGATCCATCATGTGTGTGAATTGAAATATTTAGGTTTTTGTATCATTTTAAAACTAATTTGAGAATTTGATATTGAGTTTCAAGCTTTTGGTGATCTGATTACTCTAGGCGGTCAAAAAATAGGGGTTTAGTGGTTTGATTGCTCAAATGACTTGACAGGTCGTTCCACCTTTTTGTAAACATTGTTTCTTGGTGGAAAGGACCTAAATAATGTAGGAGTAGGTTTGGAAGATAGAGAATAGGTTTGGGAAGGATATTTGGTGAGTTTCTTAACGCTGCCTTGTTGTGAATACCAGTTTTAGTGCCTTCGAGCAAGGCTAGATTGAGTCAGTTGAAGAAAGGAATAGAGAACCTAATGGAATCTCATGATATCTATGTAATTAAATGTGTTTAGACAATTTTTTTAAACCTGAGAGGCTAGGAGTGGTTATTTGTGAGAAAGAGAGTACGAAACCCTAGTTAGAAAGGGTGAAAACAAGTGAAAAGTGAGAGGTTCATGAAGGAAGTGTCATAAAGACTTGAGGGAAGCATAAGAGAAGTATAAAATGAGTAGTATAGACATAAAAAAAGTCTGATTGAGGTGGTTTTAAGCTTGGGAGAAGTCAAGGAACAAGAGTTTCAATAAGCACTAGTTGATTGCAAAGAAAGTGAGGGTTTTATGAAAATGGGTCTAACTGTGCGAGTGGAGACTTGAAAGTTGAAGAATCTAAGGTTTTGTTGGTTGTGTTTTAACTATTTAGTGGGTTCAAGGTTTTTTTTTGTGTTTGGAGAGGTGTCTCTTTGAAAAAGAAGCTTAATTGAGGCTGAATTCAATGTTGAAAGCCAGGTCTGGAATCAATGATCCAAAGGAGTTGGTATTGAGTTTTTGATATGTGAAAGTAGGCCATGATGGGTGCCTAATTTGGGGATTTTTTGACAAGGTTGTTTGAGAAAATTGAAAGTTTTTACAGGAAAAGTGGGTTGGCTAACCTAGTAGGAAGACTAGGTAGAAGTTTGAAAACAAAGGAAGAATTGAGTTTTTGAGTTGCAAAGTGGATTGAATCATTTTGAATGATGAAGTTAATTTATTTAACTACCCTACATTGCATCAGTTTGTTGGAAAGCACCTTTTTTAATCTTTTAGCCATAATAGTGAGGAAATGAACTATTTGATAAAATGCTTTGGTAGACATGTATGGAAAATGTGGTAGCATAGAAAAGGCAGTGAGCTATTTGAAAAAGTGCCTCAAAGAAATTGGGTCTCATGGTGATGGGAATCACCATGAGACTAAATTTCTTTGAGGAATTTTTTCAAAAAACTCTTTTCCTTATCTATGCTATTGCTTTCTATTATTCTTTTGTATATTCCTTCCAAGCATCCATGTAGCATAGACAAGGCAGTGAACTATTTGAAAAGATTCCAAGTAGTAAAAAGTGGTCTCATGGAATGCCATGACAAGAAAATGCAATTAGAAGCTACTCTTAGACTTATTACTTATGCTATGTGAAGTAATTACATCACTGCTTATGTTTGACTTTCTAAGCAACTATATTGTAGTTGAAATTTTGTCATCTATCAACATCTAGTTATTAGTTATGGAATGTGAAGTAATGCTTTGAGTTTGAATGATGTGAAATGAGAGCATATTGATGATATAAAATATAAACTACATAAATCTATGGTACCCAATTCATTGGTTAAGCTCTTTGTTCTATTGCATGGGTTTGAGTAAATTCACTGGCACTAGGAGGTGTTCCCTCGAAACCTCCAATATTAGCCTATTCAATATCCAAAATCACATATTAAAATACCATTCGTAAAACAATCTTATTAACATGTAACAAATTTATAATTGTTCACTAGTTACATACCCCATTGATATGTGTACTGTAGAAATAGGTAGGTGTAGGGCTGGTGTATCCAGTCTCAACACTGTGACCTTGCAATTTTATTAAAATCATAAAAATAAATCAGTTAATATTGCATTTCAAAATTAAAATTTAATAAATTAAATTCAATGAACATGCTAACTTTTACCTGAGTATCAATGCCATACACCTCATGAAAAATGTCAACAGTCCTCTCCATCTCCAGAGCTATAGACAAATCCTACATAGCAACCTCTTGAGTGTTGGTGAGGTCATATGAACAAGTCACCCCACAAGATTGACACACATGGGTTGAAAGGCCATCACTCGAAGAATCCCTTGGATGGCACTATAGAATAGGGCTAGTATGCTAGATGACACTCTGGGTCAAAGTGCTAATTGCTTGTAATGTCTTTATGTCAATACTCTCCTTCGCGATGGAAGGCATAACATAGTACTAATGAGGCAGCCTAGTGAGAGCTCATCTCCCTTGCCACGTAGGATCCAACTATGCACTGGTTCTATCCTGAGTTGACCCCCCACCTCTCCCCTAGAAGTCCCTCATATCAAAATAATTTGGGATTTTGTTCAATATGAACTCACTGTATAGTTTCCTAAGGAAATATTGTGGGACTTTACAATTTTTGTACAGTGGGTAATAAAAAACAATGTACCACCTATCATAAAAATAGTTCCTAATCTATTAGTGGTGGCACCAATGAATAGGAAATCTCTTTGAATTTGGGGTAAGATTTTGATTTGTTAGTGGGTTAGTGAATAATAAGCACAAATCACATTTTGAAATTTTTAAATCCTTTACATCTTTATATGATAGTTTATCCATGTAATAAGCCCTAGCCACTTGTCTCCTATCTTGCCACCCAATTATTTGTTTGCTAATTGAATCTACATTTTTTAACATATTTTTCAATGAAATTTTCTAGGGTCATTCTTTCTGTGGTTGAACCATTTGGATCACTCAACCTACTAATTAAATCCTCAATTTATTTTTTTTGTTGTCAATTTCACTCATTAAATTTTGTTTAGTG
>VDFB02367301.1:0-28709 GCA_007258455.2 Sequoia sempervirens
CAGCCTTATAATTTTTTTTATATAAAGTAAAATGGTACATCAAATTGTTGTTAGGTGTGGTTTCAAAAACCATACCAGCGATCCCAAAAATTTTCTACAATGTCTCTATAGTGCACCCATTTTATAGAAAGTTTTGTTTTATTAACATTAACTGGCAAACCAGTGCGGGGGTTAACAAATAAAGAGGCTATTTGGGCTTTGGTTATTCCAAGATATTTCACATCATCATAGGACAATCCACATGCATAATATTCTCTCATGTTTTCTCACCACGAATGAAAGGTATTATGTTGCGAGGAAAGGGTTTCTATATTTTTAATTATTTCATTCATTGTGTTTGACATCGAAGATAATCGAGGGACTCTCGTATAAACTTCAGAAATGCCCCTTAATTGTTGCAATTTTTCAGAAATTAATTCTTGAATTGATGGCTATGGAGGTGGTGGAGGTGGAAGTGGTGGAGGTGGAGGAGGTGGAGGGAGGTGGAGGTGGAGAGGTGGAGGGAGATGGAAGTGGTGGAGAGGTGGGTGGAATTAGTGCATTTTTCATGGAAATGACAGCCATAATGCGATTCAATATAAAAACAAATCAATCTAATTAGAATTAGACAAGTATAAATGAAAATATTATAAAAATACCCTAGTTTATAACAAAAATCTATAAAAATTTCTAATTTTTAATCCAAATACATAAAAAACACTATTTTTAAGTCAAAATCCATTGCAAACATTCAAATTTCATCAAAATCCATGCTAAACTCAAAATTTTCATAAAAAATCTATCAAAACCACCCAGCTATTTAGGTCCAACCTTTACTAGGAGAGTTATCAAACCAATTATAGGGAATCCATAACCATCATGAGCTTTTAATCATGCTTTTGATTGTTCATAATCATCTGCATAAAGTTCATGTACATATAATAACTCTTTTTTGATCATATTCACTATGTACATGGGATCAATGAGTATTCCCCTTTTCGGGTTTCTGCAAACTTGATATAAAGAAGACCATCGAGGGTGGTTATAGAAGAATCAATATATGTAAAAGAAATGTAAAACAAAATATTGGTTTTTCCTTTATGATTTTGAATATTAGTAATGTTTATAAAGAGATGGAAGAAATCATTATCATCTTCTTCATTATCCATTGTAATTGAACAAAAGTTTGTTGAATGGGTGGCAATGGGCTTATAAATATTTGTAAGAGTATTGATTAGGTGAAAAACCAGATTTATTTCCTTTGTCATTAATAGGTCATCCAAGCTGGATTTGATTAGAATGAGGTCTTGCCTTGGTTATAAATATGCTTACATCTTTCCCATATCATGTCGAGGTTAATGCGATGATATTGAAAAAATGTTTTGCGTTAGGGATTTGGTGAAGTAAAGGGAGTTTGAATTGGTAAGATATGACTAATTGGAGGAAGTTGGATCATATTCTTTTTAACAATTTACTGCAACATGATCACATGGAGAGGAATCAAACAACTATGAAAATTTCCTATCTCATGGCCTAAATTTATATCTAGAGTTATGTTTCTGGTAGTTACTTCCTATCTCAATATTATTATGGCGGAGTTTGACATGAATGTTTATCAAGTAATGAATATTTTGTTTTTCTTTTTAAATGATTGATAGTTGTTTTAAGGCATGACTTATATGATTGACCAATACGAGCCTATGAAGGGGTACCTTCATACCAACTAATCGATATTCGATAATCATGAAGGGTTATACAAAAACGTGTTAAGGATGGATATTTCATTAGCAGTTTCTTATCTTGAATATTAGGTTGTAAGTTATCTATAAACACCCTTTGAATGTCAACATCTTGAAGACTATAGGAGAATTTCAAATAAAGGGATTAGTATCATTTCATAAAGTTTTTATTTTCTCTTTAGGTCCTTGATTACAATGAACTAAATTTGTTAATGTAACTTGAGGACTGATGTTCACTTGAAAGTGTTGGAAATGTTAATGAGTTGTGTAAAGGTAATTGATTGTTTGACAATGAACTAAAACCAATCCAAGGCCATATCTTTCAATGACCGTAATCTAGAAAGAGTTTCACTATGAGTGAATCTTCAAAATAAAGTCTCTACACAAGGTAGTAAAACTAACAAATGGTTATTAGGATATTTTTTACCATTGTACTTTCCAAAGCGAGGTATTTCAATGTTTTGTAGTATAGGTGTATTTAAAATAGTGAACATTAATGAACTATGTTTAAGGTATTTTGGATGTTTACTATTGGTTTGATTTTGTTTTAAGTTTCAAATTTGCTGTTGTAATCAGTGAAGCATAAATCTGCAAAAAATCCTGATTAATCGCGATTTTTAAAAAATCTACAGGCTGGACGATTTTTTCCCCGATTTTTTGAAAAAATCATTGAATTTTTGGTCAATGATTTTTTTTTCCGTTTCAAACTGCAAATTCGCCAAAAAAACGTGTTTAAAATTTGGAAAAAAATGTGAATAAAATCGAGTTGATTTTCGCACAAGAAAAACCATGAGACCATGGCTTGTTGCTTACTATTATGCTTTGATAGATTTTTTCCAAGCATCCATAGCTTGTTTAAGAAAGCACATTTTTAGGATTTTAGCCATAGCAACAAGGCAATGGGTACATTTGATAAAAATGCTTTGGTAGACATGTATGAAAATGTGAGTAGGATAGACAAAGTGAAGCTGCTTGAAAAAATGTCTCAAGGAAATGTAGTCTCTCATGGTGATGGAATGCCATGGCGAAGATACCATGACAAGAAAATTGCTATGGATTGTCATGGCATTCCATCAATGTGAAATTTTGCATTTCTTTGAGGCCATTCAAAACAATCCTTTGCCTTGTCTATGATATTAACACTACTATTATGCTTTGGTAGATTTTTCCGAAGCATCCATGGCTTGTTAAAGCACTTTGTTTTTAGGCTTTTACCCATAGCATGGAAAGTTGGGCTGTTTGATAAAATTATTTAGTAGACATGTGTAGAAGAATGTGGTAGCATAGAAAGGTAGTGAACTATTTGAAAAATGCTTCAAAGGAAATGTAGTCTCATGGTGATGGAATGCCATAACAAATGCCATGACAAGCAAATTCCATGGATTGTCATGGCATTCCATCACCATGGAGACCACATTGCTGAAGAACGATACAAAGGATGTACCTTATCTGCTCTTATTATACTTCATTATGCTTTGATAGATCTTTTCCAAGTTAATCCATAACTTGTTCATAAGCACTGCTTTTAGGGTTTTAGCCATAGCAAAGAAGGTAGTGAACTGCTTGATAAAATTCCTTTGGCAAACATGTATGAAAAATGTGGTAGTATCGACAACTGTCACCATTTGATATTTATGCAGTTGTAGTATGTTTTGTGCAATGTAATCAGCGATATGAATATAACCAACAAAAATCTATTTTCTATAATTCATGGATTAAACTCTGTATTTTATTTGCTCTCAATGTCTGTATGCTATGGAAATGCCATTACATTTTTAAAAAAAGTAGTTTCTTACTATTTTTCTTCAATTTTTTATGTTTTTTTGTAAATCTACCAAAAAACCCTAGTTTTTCTACCAAAAAACCCTATTTTGAAAAAAATCAACTAAAAATAAACAAATCTAATTGAAAATTTGATAAAAAATAAAGAACTTTACTTGTTAGAGATGGACTCCAAATTGGATATCGGATTTTGCTTTCCACTATGTGCCCGCCGCCGTTGAGCCGAAAACAAATGTGAATGAGTTTTGCCCGATTTTTTTATATATATACTTCAACAAAATCGGATATCCGATTTGGATCGGATATCCGATTCCTAAAACTAAGTTTTCCCTCTGCCTCGGTAGTCACCCCAGCTCCAAAAAGTCAACTCACCATTTTCGTGTTTTTGAGTCGTAGAAACACATATTTTTTTCTCCATTGCCACTTTTTGGCATACCATGATCCTGCACATGCCCTGATTTCTCTTGCATTTGCTCAATTTTCCATGCTCCATTGCTTGTACTTGCTTGCTTCCATGTGCTCACTTGGTTTTCTGCATTCCCATGCTTCCATAAATGCATATTCTCCTACATTAAATAAATCCATGTTTACTTACACTTATCCTCAATCTCCTATCAAGTGTGCTTCAAAAGCATTCATTGAAGGTTTTTAGTGATCTCTTGGTGTGTTTAATGACAACAAATGATTCCCCTTCTTCAAGGAAGAAAGAAAAGATGAAGTATAAATATCAAGGCATCTACCCACCCATAATTGTCACATCCAAGATTGACGAGATCAAGGATACTAAGATTAGACATCTTGACATGCAAGAATTTTTTGACAGAATAGAAAAGAAACCCTTGGAAAAGGATCTAGAGGAAATTATTCACAGTAATCTACATCAGGTAGCCTCTTTTCCAGTAGTGGTACATTGTCCAAAATTCATTCTACAAGTTTCCTCACATTATGTCAAAGATGACAAAAGTATTAGAGACTCTTCATGACAATTTATGATGAGGTTGTATGTAGATTTCTTTGATGTAGTTTTCAGGGTCCTAACCATGGATAATTATTCAAATATGTCTATTCAATGTGCCCAAGAGGCTTATGAAAGGGATCAAAATGAAGCCAAGTGGTTGATCAACATAAAATGGTTGAAAAAACCAAGGCCCACCATTTCTAGATGGCCTAAAAGTCTTTCACCTAGTGACTTCAAAGAGGATATCTATGATATGATCACACTTCTAAGTACAGTGAAATAATTTCCAATTTCATCATCTTTTTAAGAATGGATGTACAAGTACATAAAATTCATCAAGATAAAGAAGACTCACATTTATTGGGGTGAACAAATTAGTGGTGAAATTCATGAAAAACTTATCAATATGCATTCTAACATGAAGATCTATATGACCTCATGCCTAGTGTATGTTGTAGTTGTGATGAGACAATATATCTAGGTCTATCTATAGAAGGAAATAGGAGCCTTGTGCTAGTGTATAAGCTCTATTCTCATATCACTTTAAGAGGCAGAATCAAGAATTTTAGAAGAGTGAATGATGATTTCGTCACACCTTTTATTTTCATGTTTGATCCATCCTTGTAAAAGTAAACAATATCTAATGAGGCTTGGAAGGTTGTAAATAAGTATGGATTTTTTTTTTCCAATTTACCACCTTCACATACTTGAGGGTAGGATGCTACATAGGATGGCTCTACATGTTGCCAATATATCCTTTTGACAAGTGGGTTTTAATGGAGTTATGCAGATAGCTCATCACAATGCACAAAGAACTCTAGTCCATTCATAAACCTAGCATTAAGTTTCCAATTTCTATTGGGAGATATTAAATTCAAAGTGTACAAAAATCCAAATCATTAGCCTAAAAAATATAAATTATGTTTATCAGGACTTAAAGATATAGACATGATTTTGACAATAGTGGCATGAAGAGAAAAATAAAAAAGAGTCACAATCATGTTTACCACCTTGAAGACATATGGGCAGAGTGCAGAGATGAAGATATTAGGAAAATGGATTTTTGTAGAATTACTATGGAAAAAATCATTAAATTGAGCTTGGTGGATCTTCCAAAATATTTTCAAGATCCTGGTGATATATTAGATGCTTCTTATGATGAAAAATAAATAGAAAGTAAACCCTTTCCTCTTATCCAATGTTCCAAAAAATAAAATACTTCCATTCAGCAAAGGCTCACTCCTATTTTTAGCAACACAAGTGAATGGATGCAAAAGTGAGGGTTTTAGTTGAATTCTTTTAGGATATATTTTGAGGTTGAAGTGTCAGAAGGTGAAGCTAGTCGAAAACAAGAGCTTTGAACCAAGCACAAAGTAGGTGTTTCTCCCTCTTCCTCATGTAGAGGGCCAAAAGTTACATTTACCTATGAGAAGAGTACAATACAAGCTACTAAATAGGAGCAAGATACTAAAGAAGAACAACCATCTAGAGAATTACAAGAACCTGAATCAGAGCATTCTGAGGGAGAAAAAGAAGGTGAAAGTAAATAATCTAAAGAAGATGAACAATCAAAGGAAGATCAAGAAGGGGAGGAAGGTAATTTGGAAGAAGAAAGGCATGATGAAGAAATGTGATTCTCTCCACATGCGAACATTCAAAATCCCCCCCATACGTCATCTCCTATCATTTCTACAACACCTTACACTCCTATTACTTCTCTCCTCCACCTACTCTTCCCACTTTAACACCACCTACAATAGGTTTGCATGCACTTCAAGTAACAATTCTTCCATTAGTGCATTCAATTCATTCTAATCCTTCTATATGGTCAATTTTGTAGATTATTGATGTTGCCTCATGTTCTCCATTTTCAATTCCAATTTTTTCTTCACCATCATTTGAAGTTTCCTCATAAGCTGAATTTGATCAGTTCATGAAATAATCATTGCCAAATACATCAAGTTTTCCAACTCCTAGGGTACTGATGACCGAGACAACATCAATTGTGAATGCAATAGTTGTTTCTATAGATACAATTGTAACACAAAAATTGGATATAGGATCTAAAGGTGATGTTTTCTCCCTTCCTACATGGTTAGCATCACAAGTATCTAAACAAAAGAATCAGGTGGTTTCTCCTGATGAATTAGACCTTGAGGAGATAGCTCTTCCAAAACCCAAGGGGAAGAAAAAGACAAATATTCACTCTAGGTTACATGTCGATAAATTAGGATATAAGTATGTGGATATTGTAGCACCCCTGCAAGGTAAGAGTGAATTCAAGATGGAGGATTATACCATCACAAGGATCAAAATTTAGAAAATCATCAATGTAAGTTCCAAATAGGATGCTCATGTAACTCTAATTGCTTTAATGGAAAGGTTAGATAAATTAGAGGAAACTAAGAACATGTACAAGGAAAAGGTTGAGAACTATGCTTTGGTATTGAGGAAACTCATAGGGACTTTAAAGAATGTGCAACCAGTGGAAATGATGAGTATTGAAGAACTCGTGGTACAAAACATTGAAAAGTATTATTCCAAAGGTAAAATTGTATATGAGATGGTTGATAGAATAATGGAGAAAGGTTCACAACTCATGATTGTTGCAAGAGAAAGGATTTTTCAAATATCCAAGATGAAGCTAGATCTTGACAAGATAGTGTATACACTTTTTGTTGAGTAAAGGGAAATAGAGTGTAGTCTTGAATCTTTGTTGAAATTGAAGAATATAAAATTGAGAAAGTGGAAGTTTGGGTTATTCAAAAAAAAATATATATATATATATATATATATATATATATATATATTTGGACATTAAAGAGTCCATCAACAACCATGTACAAGTGATAAAGACTCTCATAAATATGTACAAAAAATACAAGAAGATGTTGAAGAACATCATATTGTCATGGTAAAAAAAAATGAAGAGTTGTCAAGGAAACTTCTTGATGACAATCATACATTCGTCCCGACAAGTGAGATTGTTCAAATATTCAAAGACACTATTCAAAAGCAAGTGGAAGATTCAAAGTCTTTTCATCGACTTCAATGGATGATCTATGTGATGTATAATTAACTTTGGAAAATCTCAAGACACATTTGGATAGGTGTGAGAAGATTAGTTCTGCTGTGAAGAATTCTATTGCAAAGTTTCATAGAATCATTGACTATACCATTAGACTGGATGAGTTGATACTATAGGAGATTATGAAGATATATGAAGATTTCTAATCCAAGAGCAAGGAACCATAAATCTTCGTACATTTCCAGAGATAGATAGTTTATATGCTTTCTCTATACTTTATGTAAATAGGTCTTGACATTTTTACATGTCATTTTGCAAAATGTATTTGGGTATGTGCAGGATCATCATGGAAAAAATAGGCCCTTAAATGGAAAAAAATTCAGAAAAATCAGAGTTAGACAATTTGACATGAAAATTTGAATAAGTTATCTATATTATTTCAAAAATATGTAAGAATAGAATATGTAGCAAATTGAATGTAGTTTCTAAACGCTAGGTTTATTTATTTTTTTAAATCTATTTAGTGAAAATTTGAAATTTCAAAGCAGTAGTACTTAAATTTCAGGGAAAAAATAAGAAGTAGGTGTTTGTCTAACCACCCTAACCGTGCAATAAAATGATAATATATTTTTATAAGATTTTAGATATAAGTAGAGGACTCATGTACCAATGTGATGCACACTTTTTTGTAATTTATTTCCAAGGAAATAATTAATTATGGATTTCTTATTACAAGTTTTAAAAAATATAAAAACTCGTATGTCTGACCACCTTAACTTGGTCAAAACTTCATAAAATTCAATTTATTTATTTTTAATCCTATATTATGCAAATCATAGAATGTGACACATGTTTTGGCTTAAAAAAGTGTGATAGCGTTTGAAGGCTATAGATATTTTTCAATCAACCTATCAATCAAGACTTTAGTCATAATTCAAATAGAAAATGAATAATAATTATTTATTAAATTCAAAGTAAAGCATAATTTATATTGATGGAAAGCTAAGAACCTCCTTTAAAATTTTTTTCATTTCATCAAATTTGGGTAAAAAAAAGTCATCAGCCACATACCCTACACATACCCATCATATTGCCACTTTTTGGCCCATCATGATCCTGCACATACCCAAGTACATGTAAAAATAAAGATGTTCTCCTACATTCATGGAAATCACCTTTGAATAAGTCAATAGTTAGTTTAGGTTTTTCCTTGATTATCTTTCTTCTCTCATTTGTAAATATGAGAGGTTTCTATTGTATTATGGACCTTTTGTCTTATGCAACAAATTTCTACTCATTTGTGAAGTAATTTTGAGACTTTCAGTTCTTATTGTAAAACTATTTTTCAATCAATGAAGAGGGTTAAATTACATACAAAACTTTGTGTTAGATCAATTTCAAGGAATGTGAATTTTCTTATGCCTTTCACATGTGTTTACCTTATTATTATATTGAATTGGCAATGTTCTGCTAATTGAGATTAGAAGTATTTTGAGTAAATTTGTGTAGAGTTTGTGCTACACCTTTTGCTTGGAAGTGTGAAATAGTGGATGATATTGGTGAATGATCTATAAGGATTTGTGCTTATAGTTTTTCATGTTGTTCATGGATCTATTTGTGAACTATCTTGAAGACTTTGTGCTTCATTTACATTATTGGTTACTTTATTGAAGAATTCTTTGTTGAAGACTACGAAATAAATGTTTTCCTTCGCTAGCCTTCTTGTTAATTATATTTTATCATATTGGTACTCCTAGAATTTTCTTTGACAAGTTATAAGTATTGGGAATTACTACTTAGTTTTTATTTAAAATTCTATCACATCAAGAAATAAAATCCGTGAAACATTTTAAACATATTGTTATAAAAAAGAGATAATAATTAATGTGGCACACTCACATATGATTAGCATAGTGTACATATTATAAAGCTTAGAATAGTTTACTTTAGTTTCAAAAAGAAGTAAGAAGGGTTCCTCCCCTTTTTGAGAGGAGAGATTTCATCTCACATAACTATGGCTAAAAATCAAGTTTTATAATCTATAAAGAGATTACACAATTTTCACCCAGCATATATATACATCATAAAAACAATTTAAGTACATATCATCAAGTATACAAGGCTATTATGGCCTATGACTATTAGATCCCTTAGGACTTGTTGATCTCATCCATAAAGAGGTCATCCATTGAGAGACTATAGTGCATGATCGTGACATAGATATAGAATCCAATGCAAACAATAGGCCCTATGCTCATCCAATAGTTGTAGCCTCACATATAATGGCCTCCATGCACTCTCAGTCTATGTGGTCTCTCTCCACTTGTAGCTTGGAAACCTCTCCATGAAGTCTCTTGACCTCTATTGGATCTCAACATGACTAAAGCTCCTCATATGTAGCCTGTAGTGTTGATAGGTCACCCTTAGCTCAATCAACATGCCTAGTGGCACACTCATATGCTCCTCTCAACCTTGTAAAAGGATCAAACATCTCTGGATTCTTCTCCACAATGTGTGGGGCATGTAGTCTATGTTGGTAGCCTCATCTACAACTAGAGGTACTATTTATGTGGCGGTCTATCAGTAGAGATCGTACAACTCTCTCCTAGACCTTGCAAGATAAAAATCATAAAGATAAGTAGTAAGCATAATGATAATTGTAAATAATGCATCATCAACTAGATCTCTAGCGAGTTGTGTAAAAATAGCCTCATCCTATGTAGGATGAATTGAATATGTGCTATCCTCTCCATTCTCATAAGTTTTGGCATGTTTTGTAGCTATTGACTATGATTTGATAACCCGGGTGGTAACTAAATCTCTCCACTCATGGGAAACTGGACCCTCATTAGTTGTATCACTATCCTCGCTCATCAACTATCCCTCATCCTAGTACTCATCCTCCCCCTCATATTCTAAGTATTCCTCCTCATCATAATCCTCCTTTACCTCATCCACAAATAGGTCTATAGCCCTGACCCTTGTCTCCTCCTCATCGTCCCTATGATTTGGAAGAGGCCTCACAAAGCGTATAGGTTGATCCATAGGAAACATTGGAGATAGTGGTGTTGTGGCCCACCACTCCTGATATACATCACTTGTACCCATGTCATCATCCTCAAAGATTGGGGGCATATTAGGATAATCATCATTTGAATCACTGGATACAACATCAACTATGATTTATCTCATATCTCCTTTCTTCTAGGCACTCCATGTTGATCGCTTATAAAATGGTCGTGCTACTAGTGGCACCTATACATATCCAAACTATCTCATGGCATGATCATAGTAGAATGATCTCATTATGTATTCATATCTCCCTAGTATAAACTTGTCCCTCTATATACTCTTCAATTGGAAAGTCTCATTTGGCCACTACAGTATCAGCTTGTAAGGCCTCCATAAGATCTCCTCTTGATCTAGGTGGTCAAAATTTACTCTCCAGAATAGGAAGTCTCCATACTACCATGCTTGCCTCAGTGGATAACTAAAAGGGTGTTGGTATCCTAGGGGGCATACAGAAGGAAATCCAATCATCTTAGTGCATGTGATATGCTCTAGGCACCAAAATTGTAGTAGTGTACAATGCATCATGCTATCCACCTTGTGGTAAATAAACTATTCTAAATCATAGTACAAATGTTCTAGTATGTTGCAACCCCATGGATAAATGGTCTTTCAATTCTCCATCTCTTGTATCATGTGCACTAGTCCTCCATCTAAGTGTGCTCCCCATCCATCTAAGACTAGTACTAATGCTATAGTAAAATTCATAATATGCCTTATGGGATACCTATATTGTATTCTGTGAAGTCTAACATGACAATGGTGCAGGAGCACCTAGGCCAAACTCCAATTTGATTTGCACAAATTTTGGTTTGCAAAAGTTTTGGCTTGTACTGACCTTGGCCAAGTCAGCATGTTGGTTGTTGGTAGATTTTTCTTTATTAAGGTTTGGAATGTTGTGCTTGAAGATATGATGCATCAACTTGTGTTATAGTCACTTCCTCGTTGATGGAAGATGCTAGTGGTCAGTTGAGGGGTTGTTAACTCAAAGATAATGAGTTAGGAAATCCTAAAAAGAAGGATAATGGTGAGGATTGCAGGAATATTGCCAAAATTGCATGATAACAATGAGAGGTTGCATGCAATTGAGGAGTTATCTTGGATTCCCTTAAAATCAGGGATATTGAAACGAGCAATGCCCCCTTGAAACATGGAAATGAAATGACAAATGGTGATATGGCTCGGGAATAGAGAGAATAGTTTAGTGGTTGCATTGTATTCAAATACTTTGATGTGAATAGGAGGACAGATTTTGGTTTTCTGTATTTTTCATGTGTTTACTAGTAAACCCAATGTGTTTTGCGCAGTAGAGTTTGTTTAGATATTGTATATTGACATAGCATGTTATTTGTATTTAAATAGTAGTGTTAAAATCTTTCTTTGTGTATGATATTCACTTTGTGTGTTGAGAGTGTGTGGTGTCCAAGATTCAGGTGGAAAAAAGGATTTTAACCCTATTTTAGCAGAATCTGCAATTTCTGTATCTGCCCGTGTAAATTTGAGGACAGTGAATTAGAGGGCACTATGCATGTTAATTTTATGTTGTATTTATGTTAGGTAGATAGGGTAGATTGATTTTCATCTGATAATTAAACTGCTTAGGGTAGGATTGCTGTTTCAAGTTTATAGATTAAGTGCAGTGTGTTAGTTTCCCTGTTTTGAGTAGTTAGTTTTCAAATGGCTTCCCATAGCCCCTGACCACGAGATTCTTCTGAATTTGGTGGAAATGGGAGGGGAGCTAGTGTATAGTATATGTATGGTGATAGATAATCAAAAGGGCCAAGCAATGAATTGTATTACCAAACCCTAGGCGAGCTTAGGACCCAGTTAGGGATTTGGGAGTGAAGATTAAGGAACCAAGGTAGGGGAGAGTACATTTGTATGGAAAAAGTACATTTCCAGGTGGATTATGCTTAAACACAAGGACAACAGAGTGATGAAGATCTGAACAATTCTCTTGAGAGAGAAAACAACAAGTAAATAGCAAAACCCTAGGAAATAGGGCAATTAGCCCTCCTCTCCAAGATCTCAGGAGACAGCTGTACGGAAGAGTTGGTGACCTAAGAACTTTTGAAAGATTTAAAGCTGGAAAAAGGGTGTCAGAATCTGTGATTATTTTGCTAGGTACAGTGGAGACTTTGGGCAGAAAAGGAAAATAGGTGACTAGTAAGGGCTAGTAGAAACTAGTCCCTCTCAAGACAAAACTAGGAGATCGGGTAAATTGAGGATAGTGGAATCACCCAGATGGATTCAAATGGTGGTGAAATGCTTGGAAACAGAGCATTTGTCTTCCCTGCAAGAGGTTCAAGTCAGTTGGAGAACAGGGCACTTAGTTTCTTCTAAGTCCTAGAAAGAGCATTCAAATTTCAAGAAGGTGTTGAGCTACCCAAGGTAAAGCACAGAGTAAGAACTCTTTGAGAAGAGTTGGAGCAGGGTTTGGTCAACCTAGAAGCTCAAGAGGAACTCACTGGAGTAAGGTTCCAGGTAGGGGATAGTGGAAAGTCTTCCACAAGACAGTGCAAGCAACCTTGGGTATTTGAATACACCAGACAATCAAAGTGCACTAAATTCTTCCTAATAGTGAGAGTGCAAAAATGTTACTTTCTCATAAATGGTTGACCTAATTGACAATGTTTACAAACTATTTAGTTATTATAGCCAATATTTTAAAATTTCTAGTCAGAAATGTTTGCAAAGTTTTCACACATTATATATATGACTATATCCAATTTCAATAGCATTTTTATGTCATTAGTGATTTCCTCACACTCGTTACCATGTGTTATATTGATAGTATTCTTTGGAACTTTTATGGAAAATAAATACAAAACACACTGTGGTTACCATAAGGAATATGAGTTTTAGTTTTTTGTAATGATTAGTTATCTATTACATATGATTTTTTATTTTTTGGTAGAAAGATAAATAACTACAATTAATTGTTTCATATGATATTTGTGTTGTTTGCTTATGTCCAAGTCAAATTCCTTTATGATTATTACATATTGCTTCCCTTGGTATGGTATGACTTTATAACCTATTCAAATAGGCACCACTCTTGGAATAAATGATCCACCTTGAATGTCGGATGTTAACATATTTAACCCATAGATTATGAGTAGAAGATTCATTTGAATGTATGTCAAGAATAAATATTATATCCAAGGATAATTTTTAGTAATAATTAAAACTTGTTATGGTACAATCCTGGGTTATATATACATATTTTATACTTTTTCAAAGACACAATAATCTTGACATTAAATATTGACAAGTATAGGCATTACAATGTCACTAAATTTCATATAACAAATCACAAGTAACATAATTAATCACTACAACAAGGTTCAATATGTTTTGGATATGATTAAGGACTCGCTATTCAAAATTTAAGTGCATGTAATGATATTTAAGGCCCCACCTTGCATGTGATCCTAAATAGATAGTAAGATGTATTATGGATGACAAATAGTGTGGTTATTTGATAATATTCTTACTTATGCTACCGTGAATGTAAGACCCCATTTCGTATACCCCATTTTATTTCAATCAAACAAGTAGTTAGATGATAATTATGATGAAATGAATGATAAAAATCTTCTTAGGATTCATGGGAATTAACCTTGATTTAATTATGATAGATTCACATGTGAATTGTTGGATATAACTTGAAAGTGCTGGGTTATTTGGCATATTAAATTTTGGTAAATGGTTCAACGTTAATGTTATTGGAGTTTAAAATGAATTACTAAGGTGGTAAAAAAAATGGAGTGACAATTTCATTGACTATATTCTTGTATTGGAGTAAGTGTGTATTTCCTTTATTATAATGAAAATTGAATCATTAGGTTCATTTGATGTATTAATGAGCAAATAGTTCATGAGTGAAAATTATGTGAATTGGATTAGCTAATATTATGAAGAGATATATGATCTAAGCATGCTGGCCTTGGTAATGTGTAGGAATCAAATATGCGAATAGGAGGATAGATAAATGTTGGAATCAAATCAAATACATCTTTGGGAAGTTCTAAGTGTAGCCCTAGTTGACTTAGAAGGGTTTGAGGTTTTATCATTGGCTAGGGGATTGAGTAGAATCCAATTGTAGGACATGTGATGTGAGTTTGGTTGGGGTTGGAACCTTTGGTTAAGATCAAAATTCGTATGAATTTTTGTGTGGGTTTTAAAAAGGGATTACTAAATCAATTTCCTTGGTTTTTTAACAAGAATAGACCCCTAGGACCTATACCTATGGGTTTGAAACTTTTTGAAACATGTGAACTTGTCCTTGGAGTGTGAAAAGACCCCTCAAAAGTCCAAATTCATGAATGTGACAAATTCAAAAAGTGTTAGGACTTGGGAAGAGTGACTTGTCACTCTCGACCTTATACTCCCCAAAAGTTCTTGGAATTGGCACAAGAATCACACATGTGTGAGCACTTGTGGGAAAGAGTGTAGGTTTGGAGGATCCCTATATATCTCAAGAAGATGGAAGATTTGGGCATTACCCACTTCTCCTTTTGGAGTAATTTTGTGTAAATTGGAGAGAAGTGGTGAGGAGGAGAGAAGTTCCCCCCTTAGGATATGGACTCAAGATAGATTGGCTTGGAGAGGAGAAGAGGATGGAAGATCTCAATCCCCTCATCTAAACAAAAAGATAAGTTTCCTCATCTTCATCATCTTTGTCTGTTTTGTTTTAGGAGGGTAAAATGTTGTGGGGATCTTGTCGAATATGGTGAGTGGAGAGCCTAAATGTGTGAAATTTGATGTCATATTGTTTTGTTTTTTTTTGGTAAGATTGAGAAAACTCCATCTATCATCTTGGGGTTAATATATTTCTTGCTCGGGGGTATGGCTAAAACCCATGAGGCTCCATGATGCCATTACGGTAGGGTGGAGAACAAGCCTTATCATATGTGTGTTATTCTTTGCATTGTTAAATAATGTGTATAATATTGTAAGTTGATATTTTGTGATAGGAGAGTTGGAATAAAGCAAGTTCCTTAAGTCCAAACTCATTGCATGGTCCAAGGAAGAGTATATTAAGTTGGATTTTTATTTATTTATTTTGATGCATATAGCAGAAAAAAAAGAGGAAAAGAATGTTAAGTGTTATTCTTGTATTTATGACCTGATGCAACTAATAGAAAAATGGATATATGTTGATTAAATTATTGTAAAATATCTTATACCATCGAATGAACATATGTTGTATCTTTGTAGTATTAGGAAAATGCATTGTTTCAGATTTAATGACTATAGGATGCTAAAAGAAAAATAAAAATAAAAAAAATAGAGAATATAATAAAAGAATGAAAAGTCTACTTTATCTTGTATTCATGGTGTAATACATTTTTCTGTGATAGTGTGGGAGCTATATTCAAATTTTAGGGGTAGACCCTAGCCAGAGTAGAATAAAATAAATAAATAAATAATAATAGGAACAATATATTCACGCATAGAACAAAAGAAATTATGCATGGGTACAATGGCAATTGTTTATGATTGGAGAAAGCATTTATAAAAAGAAGTAAAAATAAAAGGATAAATTTGGGGTGAGCCCATTTCTGGGGTTGTGACTCCTTAGTGATGCCAGTCAATCCCTTGTATCAAACCCGTCATGGGTTGCAGTCCTTAGATTGCACCTCCATCTACTCGACAACCCCTTTCTTCTTGGTAGATTGACATGGTTTGTCTACCATGATTGACCCTTGCACCTAGAAAATGAACCTACAATAAAATATACACATGCACAAATATTATTCCATAGAGGTGCATAGGTTAGCTTGTCCATTCCTATGGCGTTGAATCAATAATGGTAGATGCATAGTTTCTAGTAGAAATAAAAAGATCTGTAATAATAAAGATTGAGAAGTATAACTGGAGGAAAGTAAAAAGAAACTTGTTAGTCTGTCGGATCTGGACAGCTGGGAGAGAAAAATGCACAAACCCAATTTTCCAGTCTCTGTATTCTTCCCTCACTGTAAAGTTGTATCTCATTGTATCTATCCCCTTGCTATTCATACGTGAAAGTGAGAGTACCATCAAAGAAAATGTGCTCCATAAACAATAGTAGGAGTGTGTCTCAAACTTAAAGGTTGATATTTTTTTATTCTTTCCTTTTTCTTCTGGGGGTGACCCCCCCATTAGCCATTGACCCTTCTGTCAGGATGGCAAAAAGATACTTCTTTTACACTTTTCCTTAGTGCATAGGCTAACATCGTATTAATTATTTCTGATTGGGTTGTATACCTCGACCTTTGTGGCCCAATCCAATACATTGGTACAAGCTTTAGGTATCAGCTGTATTTATTGTTCCAATCCATTGAATGCATTTTGATGGGTCTATTTGTACACCACTATCATGGGAGCTGGCAATTATGCCACTAGATAAATGGGCGCCATGCTTGGTGAGTGCCCCAACTCAAAGTGTTGTCAGAATATTATCTAGATGACAATCAGTTTATTTGGCGGTAATATTTTCCTCTCCCATATGCATGATTTACTAAGCTATAATCTGTGCACTTAACATGCTTTTCCCTTGCAAATATCCCTCTGACAATGAAAATGATGTTAGGCTATTAATAATATAAGAGAATATTAGGGTTTGCAAATAAAATAGTAATGAAAAGCACCAGTTATATATTTTTGTTGTGATATTAACATTAATAATTATAGAAATGAAATTATTTAAGAGGCATCCATATCTATAACCTGCTAATATTGATTGTAATAAAATTGACAGCCAATGTCAATAAAGTTTCAGTTTTTAAACTGGGAGGTATTATTTGGTAATGAAAGCATCTGTATGGATATTATGGACATCGAGTATAATAAGCTGCAGATGTTGATTTGATGGTGGCTTTACTTCCCTTGTGTGCTATTGTTTTGTACAGCAGATTGTGGTTTTATACAACAATATGTTGGTGGTGTTAATGGTGACTTATCTTAATGCTGTTGAGTGTAGGAAGTAAAGGAATCTCTACTACTATTCTCCATTTCATTTGGTCTCCGTTTCTGCTTCCTGTGTCATTTGGTCTTATTTCTTATCCCCAGTATTATGCTGTACATCAGATCACTTGTTTTGAATTGGAAGCTTTATGTTGGTTGTATTTTCACTATATATTTCCCTATAAAAAAATATAATAAAATTGAGAATAGTAATCAATATTGTAAAGTGTTAAAATTAATAGTATTAGTGATAGCAATGAAACTGTTGTTACTATTAATATTGAAGGGGATATTAAGATTAGAACTTTCATTTCAAGATTGAGCATAAATAATAATATTATTACTAAAGTTAATTAGTAGTATTATCACTTGGATTTGATAATCAAATTTATATATTAAGTTAGCAATGATCGTAGATAATTGTAAATGTCATTAATAAAATTAAGGAAGAAAAAGAAAAAAAAGAAAAAACATAGATTCCCATATATAGACGGCTATAGAAGTAAGCATATGAGAGTCAAACTTAAATCATGCTATATTATTTGAAAAAAAGAAAAACTATGAATAAAGGGAAGTGTAGGGGGAATTTAAAAATTTATGCTAAACTTCATAGAGTGTCACTGATTAAAATTCTAGTACATTCTATTACTCATGAGGGAATGCTTCCCCATAAATAATCCTTAAATTGTGGTAAGAGAATTTAAAATGAAAATTCAAAAGGGGTAGGTTTTAAGAGTTTCCATATTTCCCCTACGGGAGTCCATCTTAAATATAAGCCACTTTATAATATTCCTTTCTTAACTTTAAAAAAAAAAGAAAAAGATTCTATTTCTTCTAAAACAGAGGGGGAGAGTAAATATATTAATTTAAAATGAGAAAGAGAAAATAGGTAATAAATATTACTGGTACCTTATTTTCATTCTTTTAAATTCCCTTCTCAACAAGTGAATTAAACATATATATATCAATAAATATGTATTCTTATATAGAATTAGATATTTTCATGGTTATTCTTAAATGGGAAATGAAAAAAAGAAAGAAAAGGAATAGTAGATAATTAAATAAATAAATAAATACGTTTATTATTGGTAGGAGATATTCCATTTTGTTTAATCTTATTAATATGAAGAGAGATATTAATATTTTAATATTAAGAGAATTATTAATATATTAGCAATATCATTGTAATGAGAAAAGTTATTAGTGATATAGATGTTAATGTAATATTAATGGACAAGGTTAATATTGCTAATATATATATGTAAGTGACAATTATATGCTAATACCGATAGTATCCTTGTTACCAAATGAGATTATTAAGTATGTCCGCTTTTAAAGATGAAAGATATCACAATAGCATTAGTGTTGTCGATAGCACCTCGTACTGAGGCAACCAACCATAGTGTGACCCTATTTGGGTAGCACTAGTAAAAATAAAATGAAATAAAATTCTAATACAAATCTTAATCTTGGTATTGATACCCCTTTTATGGTGAACGTGAAACCTTATATAACCTAGTCGATCAAATTGTTTATTCATCAATTAGGAGTGCACGCGATGGACTTCACCACTGCCACATATTAACTCCACTCCCCGCTCCCGAGTGGCATGTCATGGATGACATTGCCTAAGCAATGTTGTCCAATGTGTATAGTTAGTTAACTTGTGAAGCATGATAAGTATGTAGCCAGCGATTCATGTCTTTTATTTTTATTTTTATTTTTTTTTAGAAAAGAAAAAATAAATTGTTGGGTTTTTCTTGCGAAAATTTTAGGGATGACATGATATTTGCAAAAATAAGGACAACATTTTTAATACTTTATATAAAATATTCAACACTTTACAAAGATGATGAAGGTGAATCCCAAAGCATAAAATAAATATTGAATCAATCAAAAATAGTTTTTATTTGTTTAAGGTCTAATTTGTAAGGTTTCCATTACATTCATAGTATTGCAACACTACAATACTATAACAAAATGAAATAACTGATAGGGGACAGTGTGTTTTGCAACACTACAAATAATGTGAGAATTTTATTGTTCCACTTAGATGAATAAAGTGAAATACCTTTTTAACTGTACCAAAGAGTTGTTCAAAATTTTGAAGGTGGACTTTACTAAATTCTTTGAGCATATGAAACAAAAAAAAATTCATGAGGAAATAACTGATAGGGGACAATGTTTTTTTGACATGGTAAATAATGTGAGCAATTTTTTTGTTCCAATTAGATGAAAAAGGGGAAATTCCATTTTTATTGTACCAAAGAGTTGTTCTAAAATTTGAAGGTTGACTTCATTACATTCTTAGTGCATATGAAAAAAAAACTTTTCATGAGGAAATAACTGACAGGGAACAATGTGTTTTCCAACACTACAAATATTGTGAGCATTTTATGTGTTCCAATCAAATGAAAAAATGGAAATACCATTTTTACTATACCAAAGAGTTGTTCTAAAATTTGAAGGTGGACTTCATTACATTCTTGGTGCATACAAAAAAAAACTTTTCATGAGAAAACAACTGACAGGGGATAGTGTGCTTTCCAACACTACAAATAATATGAGAATTTTATTTGTTCCAATTAGATGAAAAAATGGAAATGACAGGGTATGTGCAAGATCATGATGGGCCAAAAAGTGGCGATATGATTGGTATGTGTAGGGTATGTGGCTAATGACCTTTTTTTTACCCAAAATTGATGAAATGAAAAGGGTTTTTCAAGGATATTCTTAAATTTCCACCAGTATAGATTATTCTTTACTTTGAATTTAATAAATAATTATTGTTTATTTTCTATTTGAATTATGACTAAAGTCCTAATTGATAGGCTGATTGTAAAACATCCATAACTTTCAAATGGTATCACAGGTTTTTGAATCTCAAACATGAATCACATTCTATGCTTCGTATACTATAGGATCAAAAAATAAAAAAATGAATTTCATGAGGTTTTCATCAAGTTAAGGTGGTTAGACATATGGATTTTTATATTTTTTAAAAGTTGTAATAAAAAAAATCATAATTAATTATTTACTTGGAAAAAAATTACAAAAAAAAATGCATCACATCAGGACATGAGTCCTCTACTTATTCTTATAAAAAAATATCATCATTTTATTGTGGTTAGGGTGGTCAGACAAACACCCACTTCTTATTTTTTCCCTGAAATTTAAGTACTACTGCATTGAAATTTCAAATTTTCACCAAATAGATTTTTTTTAAAATAAACCTAGTTGTTTAGAAACTACATTCAATTTGATATAGATTATATTCTTACATTATTTTGAAATAATATAGATAAATTACTCAATTTTTTACGTGAAGTTGCCTAACTATGATTTTTCTGAATTTTTTGCCACTTAAGGGCCTATTTTTTCCATGATGATCTTTCACATACCCGCCATTTTTATTGTACCAAAGAGTTTTTCTAAAAGTTGAAAGTGTACTTCATTACATTCTTGTTTGTAATGAAACAAAAACTTTTCATAAGGAAATAACTGATAGGGGACAGTGTGTTTTCCAACACTACAAATAGTTGCCCACATAGATACATAGATATACATACACATAACATTTATTGCTATACTCTATTAAATACCATGTATGAAATTATTCTATTCAATTCCATTGACTGATATATTCAAAATTGTTGAGGTCAAACAATTTAAATGTCAACTTTTTTTCTTTAATTCGTAAGAAATCTACCATAAATAATAAGACTTTAGGTGGTATAGCCTACCATTATTTCACATTGTTTATAATGTAATTATACAGGGCAATGAAAACTCTGATATGAAATGTCTAACAACATAGTGTTCAAACATATGAAAGTAATATATGTCTACACCATAATTGTTCAATAATTAAATGATGAAATCCATAATACACAATGAGTATTGTCAATCTATCTCATCATCTCCTATGATACCTATTATTTGAATTGAAGAGATTCCCTTGTAAACTTTTATATGGCTCTTTGGTTTCTTGTGCATTTTGGGAGGGGTAATTCCATTTCCATGAACCCTCATAGACGATGAATGTGAAATAACATATTTTTGAAGAGGTGGTGCTTTGACCTTCTCACTTTGAACACTTTTAGACAATAAGAAATAATTTGCACAATCAATGTATGAATGGAAACAAATATAAGGTAGTATGATATATGGAAATAAATTATTTATGTGTACCTCTAGAAGAGAAGGCTTGAAGTTAGAGAGCTTCCATATCATGAATTTTCCCACACATTCTTTGACATTCTTTATGAAAGCACCATGATAAGGAAGCTTGCAGTCAACAATAATGGCCTTAACAATGCTAACTCTCACACAACCTTGTGGGAGTGGAATGTGGTGGCAAGTAGCATCTCTATAGAAAACACTTGCAATGCCTTTTCCAACCATTTTATGCCACAATCAAAGGCCAATGTGATCATCAACCTTCAAAGTGATTCCCTCGGTATTTATCCTGTCCTTATCAATATCATTTAGCTATAATGGAAATTTCATTAAATTCAATCATAATTCAAGACATGTATTAAATGATTCATAAATAAATTGGAATAGAATCATGGAAGTGTGTTATGTTTGTTATCTATATAGATGGCAGACCACTTCTTTCCCCATCTTGATGTCCATCTTTATTTCCATCTCCCCCTTGTAGGCCAGCACTCTCCTTGTCCACATGTACACCTTCATTACCCTATCCAACTTGTAGATTAGTGCTCTCCCCATCCCCATGCCCATCTTTATTATTGTCTCTGAGTTCCATTGCAACTACATCACCAATAAGATCAAGGCCCATGTTTTTGGTAGACTGTACACATCAAATAACATTCTTATCCTAAAAAAATTGTATAAGTGTGAGAAGACAAGGAAGAAAAGAAAACTTTATAAATCCAAACAACAATATAAAAATATATATGTGAAAAATTAAATGAATCTTACACACTTCAAAAAACTAAAGTCATAGGAAACTAGTGAACACCTTCTTATTTCTCTAAAAACTGTGATTGAGTATTTCTCCTCAATGTTGTGCAATAGAATCGTCACCATCCTAGGAGATAAAATTCCAACCAAACCCACATAAGCTCACAATGTAAAAAGAAATATCATTTTTTGATATATACATTGTTATCATGCAATATATGACAGGAATTTCACAATAGGAGATACATAGACAAACATAACAATTTTAAACTGTCATCTCCAATAATAAATATACAAAAGGAAAGGAGAAACCACACTTCAGATTGGTGAACTCATAGGAATTTAGTTATCACCTCAATATTTGTTTGACCACTACTTTTTATCTTCTTTTATCATGCTCAAGGAAGAGGAATTTGATCGTCCTAGTATGTAAATGTGAAAAAATTAAAAAAGTAATAACATATAATCTCCACCCCTAATCAATAAATAAAAACATATTCTTACTAATTCATTCACCACTCATTTGCTCCCCTCTGTAGGAACCCTTTTTTCTTTGCTTCCCTCCCAGGGCACATTTCTAGTGCCAATTTGATAGTACCCTACTCGGGGCTAGCACTTCATTGTTCATTGTTACCCTATAATAGAAGGAATTGAAATGTCACTTCAAATTCATATGCATACAACCAATTGATTTAAATATTCAAAACAAACATTGAATAGAATATTTTGAAAGCATTGTTTCTTCTAGTTTCTTCATGTCAAGGCACCTTGAAACTTTTGACCATCTATGCTCCTTCTTCTCAATTTTAGATGGTGGATCAAGAGGAACAACAACATCTTGTGCTATTGTGGGCATTACTTTGTATTTTAAATCAATAGTACCCTACTTGAGGCCAACACTTGCTCATCCTTACCATGTAATAGTAGGAATTGAAGCATCACATCAAATTTAGATGGATGAAACCAATTCATTGAAATAATAAAAAAATATCAAACATAATATTTTGAATTCATTTTTTCTTCTAGTTTCTTCATGTGAGGGTACCATGAAACTTTTGAATGTGTATTATCCTCGATGTTAGATAGTAGGTTGGAAGGAAGAGCATCATCTTGTGCTTTCATGGGCACTCCTTCATCTTCCAAATTAACAATACCCTAGTTGGGGCTACCAATCGCTTGTCAACCATCACCCTATCATGTCATGTAAGTTAACATTACTTGAACTAGTTTATATACAACAAAATAGAAAAAATGAACAAACCAAAATTCATATTTAATAGTTCAATTCCACATTACCATTCTATCCATTCTCTTTTTCTCCTACAACAAAAATATTATTTTCCCTCTTTCCTCCTTCCTCTCCTCACTATTGAATGTCATTTACTCCATCACCTCATCCTTTTCTTCCTTAGGAAGTAGGAGAAAATTTTTTAACCATAATTTCTATAGACCCTTTCAATAATATGAAGTAATTTTTCCTTAATCTTCTTTTTTGATTTTTTTTATTTTATATGTTTTTAGCTTCAAAAAGAGTTTGTGCTCAAAGAAAAAATTGTTTGGAAAGACAAAAAATACACTACATGGTGGTTGTGTGGCTTTCATTTATCGTCTTCCTTTTGGGAGAGAGTCAGGACACATGTCAACTCAGTTGGGATTTCTCAAAGGCAATTTTCATAAGGCTAAAAAGCCTCGCCCACTCAACACATCATCTCTTTGTTGTGGGAAGGATGCACATTTAAGGAGAAATCTATTTTGGAGTTTTTCAGAGCATGCTGGGTCTTTCTTGCTTTTAGGATGGAAAACTTCAAGTCGGCACCATCAATCTACATGAGTGGTCAACTAGATTTTACCAGGCTATTTTTAGGATCTGATTGTTTTCAAATGGTTGTATTTGCTAAATATTTAAAGGAAATTAATGTGGTAGTTGGGAATTAATAAGAAAATATTGATGTGACCTAATTAAAAGATCTACAATCAGATTGTGAGCTATTAGATGTAGCCATTTGGTAGTATTTACTTCTAGAATGTTGGTGGTGGTTCTCTCTCCTTTCAGCTATAAATGGGAGGTGGCAACAGAAGGAAGGGAGGTGTTCTAGTTTCCTTTTTCAAAACTAAAATTTCTTTTAGTTTTCCTTAGAGATAGAGATATTTTTAGAAGTAAAATTGGTAGAACACTACTTTCTCTAGCATTTTATATTTTTGTAACACAAACTATTATCAAATAGGCATCTGACACTTTTTTTCTAAGTTCATTTGATATTTAAGCATGGAGTTTTTGGAAGAAATATTTGAAACTATGCATGTTATGGCCTTTATCAAGTTCCTTCCTTATGTTTTTGTTTAGAATTTAACATTATGTTAAGCTTAATTTGAATAGTTTTAGTAGTTGATTTCTATGCTGTAGACTTATATGGTATAATAATAACTTGTGGAAATTGGGTTATGTTTGTTGAACTTCTCCATTTTCCAGAAGGGTTGTTATTTTTTCATATTATGTTGTAAAAAGAGGAAGGGTTTGTGTGATTTTTGAATTTTTTTCTTTTCAACTTTGGGACTTTTATGCTTGATTGGACCTTAATGAACACTTTCTGTCTAGAAATTTGAAAAACTACAATATGCTTGTATCTAGCCTTTGTTGCTTGTTCTCTTCCCAAAAATGATTGGTTATGGAATTTTGTGTCTAATATGTCATTCATAGAGAAAGAATTGGGTTTGAAATGTTGTAAAAGCTTTGGCGCACTACCATTTTCATATTTTGTATCTAAATTTCCTTCTACCCTTTTCTCCAAACTCAAGGAAGAGCTAACTTTCTATAAAAATACCAGAGGTATTCAATGAAGTGAAATTCAGCCCCCCACTCATTGAATTTCCCATAAAGCTATCAGAGAAGCACAAGCTTTGATGATCAATAGTTTGTTTTCTAGCACGCATAGTGGGACTCAGTTTTTTGAATGTTTGATTGGAAGTTTGAAATATTTCTTAAATTAGGCCAAGGGAAGTAGGAAATTTCATGCCCAAAATCCAAATAAGAGCATCCTCAAGAGGCGATTTCTAGTACTCCTAGTTACTCGCCTCACTATTTAGGAGAAGACTTACAAATTTTGTATCACCTATAAGGAGTAATAGAGCAAGAAGTGAGAGCCTAAGATCTAAAGCCTTCTCTACTCGACCTGGAGTTCAAACTTTCCAAATTAGAATACCCATATTACTCGATTCATAGGAATTTGTTCTCCATATCTCATGTAGCTACCTCGAATCCTAGAAATTTCATAACATGGGATAGTGGTAGTCCACTACAATTGCCCTTGCCCCCGAATGTATGGATTTCCATACCCGTTAACACCCTAAGGCTATTCCAAAATTTTCTAGGGAAGACTTCAAAACCCCCTTTGAACACCTCCAAGATATAGTGGAGGTATGCATGGTTCATAACATAGTGGAGAAAAATATTGCTCTTAGGCTATTGGCCACTTCATTCAGAGGAAAAGCTCAATATTGGTATAAATCTTTGGCTTCCAGTTCTATCTACTCCTGGGATCAACTCAGAGAAATCTTGTTCAAATGCTTCTCAAAGAAGGGAGATCACTCTTTGTTACTAGAACAATTAATCACCATCGAAAGAGCCCCGTAAGAGGCCATAAGCATCTTCAACACCAGGTTTCACAAAACTTGGAAAAGAATCCATGTGACTGCTTGAACCCCAACTACGATGGAGTTTATGTTCTACATAAAGGCTTTCAATTCAGACATCATGATTATGATAACCTCTATCAAACAGTTTGAACGATGCATGAAAGCTTCCAACATGACCTCATATGCAAGTATTCATAGAAATCTTTGGTGGTCCTTGGGAAGAAGCTACTCCAAGCACTTCTATTGTACTTCAATCCATGTACGTATACCCCACTTCACATCCAAGCACATCGATCTCTTCCGCTCTAGTAGCAGAAATCAACAATATGAAGAGCCCCATGTAGTATTTTGCTAATGAGTCAATTCTCATCAAATTATAGGAAGCGACACCTTAAAGGCAAGTCACTTAGACCTATGGTGGAGGAAGTCCACCCTATCATTAGAACACACTCAACGAAGTGCTATTTTCATGGATGGAAGAGGAAGATGCGGTATTCACAAATGATGCTTTGACAACTAGTGCTATGCAAGTACAATTGGGCTACAACACAAGATCCAAAAGAAGGCTCATGGGAGAATATGTACAACAAGCTCTATCGCATCCTTAGCTATGTCATTCACTGTTGCAAGAAAAGAAAGCTCGATAGACCACTAGCTAACCTACTTATCAGTCATGAACTCTGTCGTTGCAAGAGAAGGATATGGACAAGATGTTGATCCCATTCATGATAGATCATTTTCCTTTGAAGATGAGAGAGATACCACCATTTAAGCCCAAGGTCTAGCCAATAAAAACACTCAATGTGGTAGAATAACTGAAGAAGGTGCCTGCTAACATATCTCTGTGGGATGCCATATCCATTCCCAAAAAAGATACATTACTTCAGGAAGCATTAAAGAATGAAGAAAAAATATATGTAGACAAATGTGACTCCATCATGCGATCAAAGTAAAGATAAAGAACCCACATCAGGTCCTCAAACTTTTAAAGTCATAGCTTATGTGAATGACATGGACAATGTGAAATAGAAAGAGGTAAGAAATCCAAAGCCCACACCTTTCTTTTTAACACTTATTGTTGGAGATAAAATTTTACATAATAACATGACTGATTCGTGAGCTAGTACATCAGTCATGACAAAGCAAGTGGCTAATGCCTGAAACTTAAGTATTAGCCCCTTGAGAAGGGAATCATGCAATTAGATGTGAAGAAGGTTTTGACTGTTGGTCACATTAAAGACCTATCTTTAACCCTATTCTCATGTCCAATCCAAATGGTCACACAAGAAATAGTGGTGATAGGAATTCCCCTGATCTTTAGAATATGTATTTCACGAGATTTCACAACAAAACTTAGTAGATATTTAGTGCTCAACTGGTCTCACTTGATATTGAGGACCAAGAATAGGGAAAAGATGAAAATATTATCTAAATCTTTACATTTAGAACACGTAGTGGATAATGTAGTCCTATGCTTTGAAGCGACACATACCTCTTTCTCACAAAGGGAGAGATACTATAAAGAGATTTTGGAAGATGAAGAAGACATTTGTGATCAGACTCCTAAGGAAGAGGTGCTTCTCAACCAATTCATTGAATCTGACCCATTCAACAATTTTCTTGTGATAGGACTAGGCACCTATGTGACCTTTAGTGACAATCAAGTCTTTCCAAAATTGATAAAGGATTAGGAGGAATATGATGATCTGGGTGACAACCATCTATGGACCTTATATTTTGATGGCACCAAATGAAAAGCCAGTTCTAGAGTGGGTGTCTGACTAGTGTCCCCATCTGGATTAGAGACTATCAAGGCTTTTCACTTTTAGTTTTCATGCTTAAACAATGATGTGGAATATCAATCCTTAGTTCATGGTTTGATTGTTTCAAAATGAATGGGTGTAAAGAGAATGAAAGTATTTGAATATTTATATTTAGTTGTGAGCCAGGTTTGTGGGAAAGAAACTATGAAGAATATAAGAATGAATTCATACAGAAATTGGATATGGGATCTGATCAAAAAAATTTAAGCTTTTAATATCCAAGTCATTCCCCAATCTCAAAATAGTTTCACTGATCGGATGGTTTCAATCGGTTTGCAATTTGAGCTAGTTTCTGATTCAACAAAAAAGTAGAATGTAGTACAGATCATCATCCAACCAATTCCTGAAAATGATCAAAACTGGAAAGTATTTGAGGATGATATTTAGATCACTACCTTTCTACATAAATTAGTTGGAGCTCCCATCTATTCACAACTAGGAGTAGAATCTCCCAAAGAGCAAGTTATCCAATTAAAAGGAAATAAAATTCCTTGAGGTTTAATCTCCCTTGAAAATATTTTTGACTATGAGGATGCAAGAAATGGAAAATAGAGATCACTATAGATGTAAGGGATTATGAAGAGCTTGATGTTGAAAGCAACAAAAATTTAAAAGTCAGAAGAGGCATTCCTTGGAGGGACAAGGAAATAATAAAGGAACAATGTTCTCAATATGATGGACTTATAGCCTGTACCTATGATGATCTTAAAGGGTATGATTTGGGCATAATTTAGCATACTATTGAAATGGTAGAAGGATCAAAGCCCATATGACTAAAACAAAGGCTAGTAAATTTGAAAGTTGAAGTATTGATGGCA
>VDFB02367302.1:0-47026 GCA_007258455.2 Sequoia sempervirens
CTCAAAGGAAGGATCCCATACTAAAATGACGATGCCCTAAATCGAACAATCACATATCCGCCATTAGAACCAGAGCAAGCTTTTAGGGTTAAAGTATCAGTTCAGGATTTACCTAAAAGCCCTCTAATCCTCACAGGACGGGGAAGCCAACATAAAACGAGGCGAAAGTCATTCAAACACAGGATCAAATCATCGCTTTAACCGACACACCAAGAAAAACCCTAAATTTGCATGGTAACACATCCCGCACCCAAAACAATTAAGCAACACGACCCAGAATTCCGTCTAAAGTGTAAATATGCAATCAAGCGGATAAACGGAACTCATAGGGCACGAGAGATGAGCTTCAAATAAAAAAAACGGATCAAACCGACTGAATAAATACGACTCCCAAAGTCAAAATAAGAGCCGACCCCAAAATTCAACAACGCCCAGTATAAGAAAATCTCAAATCACCATGCAAACAAACGGAAGAGCGACGAATACATACCATGGAAAAAGACGAGCAGAAATTGAGCTTGGAAAATCAATCCACGTGACAACACGCCCCGGCAACGAGATACTGGCAGCAACACTCAAGTAATCCACGCGCAAACAATCCAAGATCAAACCTCGAAGCTCAAACGGAAGTTCTGAATCGCCAGAGCAGAAAACAAGGAAGCAATCGAAGTTGGAATGAATCTGAAAATACCCTAAATTCGCCCTTATACCCGTCTGAACCAAGATACCTCAGCCATTAATGCGCGAAAAGACGTTTCTGACAAGTCCGGAAACCCGTGCCCCAAGTGGAATTTCGGAGAATCCCAGAATGCGCGGAGACACGGATTCCGCGGAAATGCAGGAACCGGGGAAATCAGGAAGATCGGGATTTTGACGGAATCCGGGAAAATCCGACTGGACAGGAAAATCCCGAAGTTAGGAAAAAACCCGGAATCGGGGAATTCAGCAAGAGACGGACAAGGAACCAGGGCCGGAGGAATCCGCCGGAGGCGGAGAATCCCGGATCCAGGTGAAAACCCGGACTTGGCCAAAAGCTTAATTTCAAACAATATCAACCCCAAGGCAAGGGTGAAACCAGCAAAACCAACATGTCAAGACCCCAAAATGATAAATCCAATAAAATCAAAGGTCAAAGACACAACGAAGAAAGGGGGTCCCCCACTCCAGAATTGGTGATGCAGAAGCACTGTGAGCTCATATGTGGATACGGAATCTTACCTTAGATTTATAGACACTAAAAGATCTTTTATTTGAAGAATGGGAAGGAGCTTTGCAGATTTTTTATCTAGATCATTATAAATGTGTATTTGTTATACTTTTTGATACAAAGTCACATAGAGATCAAATTCTCTAAGTAAAGTCATGGGTTTTTGAAGGCTTTGGTCTGTCTATGTAACTATGGACACTAAATTTCAAATCTAAATAGTTTGTGCCAACATTTGTTCCATCTTGGATACAGATGTATTGTTTAGCCCTGGAACATAGGGAGCTTAAGTTAATTGAAATTTTGACAAACCATTTAGGAATTTTCCTTAATCATGATTTAGCATTCTTCAGGAATCCAATAAATCTAGTTAGGGCTTGTGTGTTACTGGATGCTTCAAAACTCTCCCAAGCCAAATCCATATAAATTCTAAGTATGGCAAGAGGGTTCAGGATATTGTGGTGGAAACTCCAGAAAATGCATGTAACATATGTCATTATATGGATCACACTTAAACAACTTGTGGATAATTGGGAAGTTTTAAGGCACAAAAAATTCAAGAGGAGTTTCACCAATGTCCACGAAAATCAAAGTTAAAAATTCAAAACTTTCCATTAGAAATGTTTCGCTCATCCAATCTATTGATAATGGGCTCTCTAAAATAAGAGGCAGAATAGTTGTAACTTTCTCCATGATACCATATGTTATAGTAGGTGATAAAATGGCTAAATAGTTGATGAGAGGTGAAACAAGTTGGGCAAGTGATAAGTTGGTTGAACAGTTGGTGAGAGGTGATACAAGTTGGGAAAGTGTTAAGCTGGCTAAACATTTGGTGAAAGGTGAGATCAAGGGTTTAAAACGTTTAAGTGTTGCTATTTCCAATGGTTGGAAGCATTTTAAAACAATATTTTGGTACAATTCATCTTCCCCAAATGTCTGAATAGTAGATTGATGGAATTGCTAAGGCTTTGATTTATTATTATGGTTCTAGTAAACATAAATATATTGGTGATAGAGATGAGGTAGAAAGCAAATAGTTTCTTCAAGATATGCAAATAGAAGATGATCTTCTCTCTTTCTCTCATTATGAACGTCTGGATATACTGAACCCTTCACAAATATGATTAAGCAACACAATTTTGAAGTCTTAGCTGATAAAATATTGCTTTCTGAAACTAATAAACTCATTAATCAAATTTCTAAAGTAGCTACAAGGGAAGAGGAAGAGTTTGTAAATATGTTACCCAATAGTATGGTTATGGAAAATTTTATTGAATGTAAATATTTTTCTAAAACAACATTTACTATTGAAAGCTCTAAAGTTATGGCACATCAGGATAAAGAGGAGGATAATATAGTGCAGGTAACTAAAGCTAATGCAAAGTTGGTGGTATCAGGGGACAGTGAGTTAGTGGATTTTGATTACTCTCAAACCTGTTCTATTTCACAGACTCCTAGTAATCACTTTGCAATAATGAAATCCCTAGGTAAGAGGGGCATAAAGTCGCATATCAATAAGTTGAAAGAAGAAATCGTAGCAGGTGTTCAAACAACTTTGGATAGCAAATAATTGATGTTTGCAAATAAACATCTGAGGAGAGAATGTTGCTCTCCTCGCTACCAATGGATACAATATCATGGAAAGTGGTATTAATTCCTTTGAAAAAAGAGCTCAAGTCAAGCAATAATTGGATGCTTGTGGAGCAAATATCATATTGTTGCAGGAAACCAAAACGTTAGATATTGTTTTTGATTCTTCAATTCAAAAATGGAAAAAGTGGAAGTCAATTCATTTTCCTGCGCATGGTGCTTCAAGTGGTCTTGTTGTTGTTTGGGATGCTAAAATAGTTGTGGTAGAGCCAATTAAGAATGAACGAAATTGACAATTATTAAAAATTCCACATTTTGATTTGCAATTTTGGCTGCTAAATGTCTATGCCCCAACTGCTACAAGGGAGAAGAAATTACTTTGAGATATTTTTTTAAATTCCTTGCATGAACGAAGAGATGATAAAGTAGTATTAGCTGGAGATTTGAATGCTATTACAGGCTTGAATGAAAAGAAAGGTGGAATATTTCCACCTCCAAGGGTAATGAAAGACTTTGCATTGTTCATTAAAGATAATGCTCTAATGGATATTTTACCAGAGAAAGGAAATTTTACTTGGACAAACAGAAGAAAATATTTCTTACAAATTGCAGAGAGGTTGGATAGGTTTTTAATTTCATCAAACTGGCTTGTAGGGAAGAAGGTTATGTCTTCAAAAATCTTACCTTTCTCAGGTTTTGATCACTTTGCTATATCTTTGAATATTTATGTGACAAAATAAGTCCTAAAGCCCAAATCTTCCTTCAAATTTGAGAAAATGTGGTTTACGAATCCTCACTTTCTCCCTTTGTTGCAACAGTGGTGGGCTAGTGCTCCTTTTGTTAAGGTTCTAGAATGTTTCAACTATGTATGAAGATGAGTCACATCAAAAATCAAATTAAAGTTTGGAATGTGAATTTGTTTAAGAATATCTTTTAGCAGAAAGAAAAAAATTTCAAAGAGCTTTTATAAATTAATGAAAAAGTCATAGTGCAAGGATTGGACGCTATAACTTTGGAGCAACAAAAGAAGTTACAATCAAAGTGGGCAAAGCTTGTGGCAAGAGAGGAAGTTTATTAGCGGAAGATGTCAAGGGAGTTGTCGCTAAAAGAAGGGGACAAAAACACAAAATATTTTCATCCTTCAACACAAATTAAAAAGTCTCTAAATACAATTTTCACAATTTAGGATATTTCTATAGGGTTGGTTTTAACCAAAAAAGAAGAAATTCAAGAGGAAGGTGTCAAGTTTTTCAAAAATCTATTATCTGCTCCAAAAAAAAAATCTTTAACTACTATAAATGATGAAGAGAATCTTTTAGCAAACATTCCTAGTCTAATTCTAAAAGAGGATAATGATTATCTTTTAAGGCCTTTAACTCTTGATGAGGTAAGAAAGGTGGTATTCTCTTTATCTCCTGATAAGGCACTTGGACCTGATGGTTTTACGACATTATTCTTCCAAAAATATTGGAATTTTATTGGTTTAGATGTCTTTCTTGCTCTAGAAGAATCAAATAAAATGGGGACAATGTTAAAGAAGTTTAATACAACACATATTGCAATAATTCCAAAAGTGAAGGATCCTAAAAATTTTGCAGATTTTAGACCAATTTTCTTATGTAATACGATCTACAAGATTTTCACTAAGGCAATATATCTTAGACTCCAACCTCTCATTACAAAGGTTATTTCACAAGAACAAGGAGGTTTTGTGTCATGAAGGGAAACTTCAAAAGGGGATTTAGTAGCTCATGAATTTTTGCATTCCATCAAAGTTAAAAAAATTCCATCTTTCATCATTAAATTGGATATACTAAAAGCATACGATAAAGTGGACTAGGGTTTTTTTATTCAAGTATTGCAAAAATTTGGCTTCAACTCAAAATGGTGCAAGTGAATTCTTTCAATTTTGTCAAGGGAAAATTTTTCAGTTATTATAAATGGGAGTTTGGTGGGTTTTTTTAGTTCCACCCACGGAGTGAGACAAGGTGACCCTCTATCACCCATTCTATTTATTCTATTGGCTAAAGTGTTAAGTAGATCAATACATAAGGTCCATTCACAAGGCTTGTGGAAAGGTGTTCCAGTTCCTAACACAAATATTTCAATGACACATTCGTTGTTTGCAGATGATACTCTCCTATTTGGGAATTATTTGTTGGTTGAAGATGCATAGGTTAAGATAATTCTTGCTAAATACTCTTTTGCTTCAGGCCAGAAAATAAATGCTAGCAAATCTAAAACTTATATTTTTAATACTAAGTCATTTGTTTCAAGGAGATTGGTGGATTTGCTACATGCTTTCAAAAGGTTGAACGTCCTTGTGCATACTTAGGAATTCCTTTTTTCATGGGCACGAATAAAGTTTAGTATTGATATAAAGTGATAGAAAGAATTAAGTCTAGAATACTCTCTTGGAAAGATAGATGGCTTTCTTTATTAGGCAAGATTT
Source organism: Sequoia sempervirens (assembly GCA_007258455.2). Classification (NCBI taxonomy): domain Eukaryota; kingdom Viridiplantae; phylum Streptophyta; class Pinopsida; order Cupressales; family Cupressaceae; genus Sequoia; species Sequoia sempervirens. The sequence goes on from VDFB02367302.1 coordinate 5,247, forward strand.
TGATGATTAAATTAGTTCTAGTAGTTATCCCAAATTAATATTTGGCTATGTTGAAGGCTCCAAAATGTGTGATTTTGGAAATTGAAAAGATTATAAAAAAAATCTCTAGAAAGGTAATATGGATGAAAAGAGAAAAATCTCTTTGGTTTCTTTGGAGAGTATGTGTTCAGATAAGCTTAGAGGTGGAGTTGGTATCCAAAATTTATTAGCAAGAAATTTGTCACTTGGTGCAAAACTGGCATGATAGATGTATTCCAAAATTGATTTGAAATGGTGTAAGTTAATGCAATGCAAATACTTGAACAGTGAGAAGCCAAGCAATTTTTTTACTATCTCAAATCCACCAAGTGGGTCAGCTATGTGTAATTTTATTATTGTATGCAGAGAGGTCATTATTCCATATTTGTCCTAGGAAGTAAACAAAGGTGAAGAAGTTTAGTTTTGGAATGATTCATGGAACGATCACCCCCCTCTCAATTCAATCTAAGAATTGAATTCAGCTCAACAAATTCTATCAGCATATTGAGGCACAAAGTTAAAGGATTATGTTTTGTCTTCAGATGCTGAGATAGGGCTGGTAAAGTGGAAGGATTTTTCATTGGCACCAATAGCTCCAAATCATAAACTCATTTTACAACATTTATTAAGCCATAGGAATGTATTTTTGTCAAATTATCTAGACAAACTCTTTTGGGCTCCTTCCAAAAGTGGTGCCTATTCGATTAAAGAGGGGTGCAAGTCACTCATTTGCATTGAAGCTCTTAACCAGTCTCATAGGGCTTACCCCTTTTGTTGGAACCCAATGGTGCTTCCTAAAGCAGGAAGCTTTGCTTGGTTAGCATTGAGAAATCGAATTTTGACAAGTGAGACTGTCAAAATTGGGAATTATTGAACCTTTTAGGTGTGTATTGTTTCATGAAGTAAATGAATCAATGGATCACTTTTTTGTGCAATGTCCAATGGCACAAGAATGTTGGGATTTTATAAAAGGCAAGCTAAGTGTTTTTTTCCCTCTACCCAAATCATTGTGGGATTTATTTTCAAGTTGGATGGTCCTCTATAAATCTTCATTATATGTGTGTATATGGAGAGTAGTACCAACAATAGTGATTTGGATTCTTTGGTGAGAAATGAATAGGCGTATATTTAGAAAAGAATCAATGTATGTGCAGTAGATTAAGGAGAAAATTAAGAAAGTTATCTAAGAGGTCACCAATTCCTATGTTCATAATTCTAAAAATGTGACCTCCTTATTTACAAATTGGGATGATTATCTCTTGCGCCACTAGGATCATATATATTTTCCATTTAAACATTCTCTCCATTTGCCACATCATTGGAAAGTTGATAGAAATGTAGCACACTAGATGCTTCCAAATCCATGGTTCCATAAGATTAATTTTGATGGTGTCTGAAGAGGAAACCCTGGCCTTTCAGGTGCAAGGTCTTGTATTCACAATTGTTAATAGCATCCAAAGTAATAAAAAAATTTATTGTTTCTAACAACCTAGCAGAGGCACAAGCTCTTTTGCATGGCTTGAAATTAGTAAAAAACTTGGTTTTCAACATATCCATATTGAAGGAGACTCATTGTTGATTATCAATGCTTGTAAGGAAAGAAGAATACAAATTGGAGGTTGCACTATGTTCTTAACAAAGTTTGGTTATTGATGTATACATTTAGAGAAATCCAAATATTCCACACCTATAGGGAAGGAAACGAATTAGAAAATACTTTGGAAAATATATGGTGCAATCAAGTTGAGTTTGAATGCCTTGGAGATACTTCTAATGTTAGTAAATATGCTCAATTGGAAGCAATAGTTCAGGAAGAGAAAAAATGGGAAAAATAGTTTTCTAACGAGAAAATAGTTTTTATTTTGTCATTGACTGCCTATTGAAGGTTACTGGTCACATAAGTTATCACTTATGTCATTGTAGTCATTTTGTGATCGGCCCCTTTACCTAGCCTTCTGGTTGGCATCGGTGGTGTGTCCTCATAAAGATCCGACGGGGCACATTCAATGATTATACATACAATGGCTATTGGGGAGACCTAATATCAAAGTTAAAAATTTGAAGTCCCTTCTATGTGACGAATTCCCTCCATTAAAACTTCATCAAAGAGACTTCAACATATCGACATGAGTTGCTTCGAAGTCCCTTCGATACTTCAAAGCTCATTCGAAGGAAAAGATAAATGGTGGAGATTGATTTAGTGATGATCAAATGATGCATGGAGTATGAATTGGGTCTTATCTCTACATGCTGACATGTGGTGATATCTCACTTCACATCGTTGCTATGAAGTAGATCGAAGAGACGTCAGGATATCAAATTGAGTAGCTTTTAAGTCCCTTCGACACAACGATAGTTTAATCAATGGTGAAGATTTATCCACAAAGGATGATTGATGACTATGGATGTTCATTGGGGAGAAAGGTAGATATCAACGAGATGGAATGATCTTGATACAAAAATAGTTGCTTTTGCTGGGACCCAATAGGGAGGTGAAGATCTGGTAAATTTTGATGTGTGAGGACATGTGGCGAAGGATGATTGTACAATATGTCAATTCACATCCTTGTTGTGAATTGTGTGGTGATGAGGTGGATGACAAATGATGACAACATGCTAGCGCACAAATATTTTGTGGGTCTATGTCTTTTACCAATGGTACAGCAAGAAACGGTGGTGATTAGATGATTTTGATTGAATGATAGAGATTGAATGATTCTAATCAAAGTTACCTTTAGGTTTTAGAGAGAGTTATTTTATGTCTCTTTGATATACTGAAAAGACAAAAGAGTGTGCAATCAAAGGTGGAGATAAAATCGAGTTTGATCAACAATGGAGAATGCTTGAAGTTGGTCAAAGATCCCCCCAGATATCAGAGGGAGTGACTTTTAAGTCTCTTTGATGTACAACGAAAAATAGGTGTGTGTAATCATCAGTGCAAATTGTTTGCAACAGGAGGAGTCTTCAAACAGTGGTGAGGTGCATGTGGAGCTAAGAAGGTGTAGAGCTTGCCAAAGAATGTTAATGGAGTACTATCCTCAAAATTACAAAGATGCCATACTGTGAACAACTGGGAGTTGCCTTTCACAAAGACCCTTGATGATGAAAAGTTTCATTTAATTTTCAAGGGGCATTACACTCAATTTACGAAATCCATCAAAAGGGTTAAGAGGACTTGAAATCCTCAAGTCAAAGGTGAAGGATCTATTGTTTCCTTTGCAATTTTTTTATCTATTCACCTCAAATTTTCTTGATTTTCTCCAGTGTTTTCGGTCAGTAGAGCACATCACAAACAAAGTTGTCAAGGGTGTATATTTATCAGATGATACTCTATTAAAGGCATGTCAAAATTATGATTTGTGGAAGGGGCGAGGATATGTAGGAGGTTTGTTTCCTCATCATTTTTTGTTGCATAGAAATGCTTTTGTTACTATCTATCATGAAATTAAGAAGTCCTTGAAGATGCATAATTCGAACCATTTCCAAACAATGTTAAATAGATATGCAGGGGAGGTTGATTTTGAGTTAGCATAAAAGATAAGAACCAAGGTAAATCCAATTATGGTGTTTCTCACACATGACCATAATCCCCCCAATGCCAGCTCAACCAGTGGATGTGGATGCAGATAGTGTTTCCCCTTGTCGTCCTAATGCTATGGGTTTCAATCTGAATGCTCTACCACCAGTACAATCTGATGTGGGGAATTTACATGAACATCAGGATGAAAATGAAGTTCAAGTAGACCAGATGGAGGAATGAAGTATGCTCCTTAATAATTTGCATATGGAATTTTTCTTATTTTTTGTCTACTCTAAATTCTTGGATAATGTAATGAAATGATCGAATTGGCCTTGTTTTTTTTTTCTTAGCCCAAAAGCATATTGTAAACTTTGGTTTTGTGGGTAAAATCTTGACATCCTTGTATACTTTGTATTATTGGAGGAATTAGGGGATAAATATGGGCTTCTGAGCCATGAATCAAAAAATATTGTACATCTTTACTATTAATATATAATATATATAGGCCTATGGCCTTTTATCAAAAAATAAAAAATAAATATATAAATTTATTTATTTTTGAATTATATTTTTCAAGGTGCAATCTTATATTTATTTAGGTGTAATATACACTATTCAAAAGTTAAAAAACAATGTATCATCTATTTATTTAACAGTTTGCAAGAAATTTGTAAGGTTTACCACTCAATGTCTTTCACATGATCACTTGTGAATTCAATTCTTGAGATGATAAAAAACTCATTACTTTGAAGTTGAAATGTTGACCACAATAATTTTTCATCAATGATGTTGATGCACATGAAAGTGCATATCATGTATCACTCACAATATAAACTTATTCTCGCCATCTTTGCAAAAGAACCTTGAAGATCATAAAATTCATTTAAAAAATATTTTATTGATATAATTAATTCAAGTACAATTAAACATATGTCATCCAATTCATATAGCATAATACTCCCAAATAGGAAGTAACCAAAATCATCACAACTACAGTGTGAAAACAACATAATGCAAAGAGATATTTTCATTCATTGTTGAGATAACATAATAAGAATAGACTGATACCATGTACACCATATTCTTAAAAATTTGAAATTCAAGTTAGAAAATCTACAAATAGAAAATACCTTTTATTGTATCCAATTATTCTTTTTATAATTCCATTTAGTTTCAGTCCAAAGAAATCAAGAAGTTTCACATAACCACATATTCTTTCACCATCTATAACTCATCAAATAAATTCCATATATCATTTTAAAGAGGAATCTTCAAAGACTTTGAGAAATTTTACAACTAGTATCATAGTAACTAATTAGGAACCATAATAGAATAGTGATTGCAATCCTAGAGATATATTTCATTATCACACAAAACTCTTAACTAGTAATTAGAGATATCCAAGCCATGAAGAATACTTCCACTAGTGAATGTCTTGTCTATATTATGTAAATAATGGATGAAGCGAAGAATTTAGACCTAACATGTATAACATTGGATGCCGCATATTATATTAATTAGAGGAAACCTATACAAACTTAATATATGTCATTTTTGTATTTAAAATATAAAATTTTAATCAACTTAATAAATTTGCTAAAATAATGTCTAAATGAATGTTCTTGATAAAATTCTTGAACTTGTCCATTTCTTCAAACAAGTATCATACTTAAACCTAGACAATTATGTTGCAACGCTTGTGTTTTTTATGATATTGTATATCAATATAAGTATTTGGATGAATATGTTAAATAACTTATTTTCATATTTAAAATTTTAAATCTTTTATTTGTCAAATATACACATTTGTCCAACATGTAGGGTAGTCAAGCTTGTGATGCTTTTGGTGGCACCAATTGCATGTCTTTTTATTGAGTTTTGATCAACCATAATAGTTAGTAGAAGTTTTGATAAACCATGTAGATTACAATATATCTCTATGCACATCAATTATTATCCTCCCTTAAGAGTAAATTTGAATCATATATTATAATGCACAAATAAGGTTATAACATGGAAATTCAAAGAATGATACCAAGAACTTGTTTTAATTTAAACTTAGTCCTTTTATAAGGGTAACCTCAATAATTCACTCACATAAGTCCATCTATTTGAGGGTTGATGAAGCTCTATAAATATTAATGTAGACATTATAAGATCTCAAATAAACTTGAGAATAGATCAATCTTCTATTTATCTAGCATCCTCTTATATAAGGAAGTTGTCTTTGTGATTAAGACAATATCCTAGCAACTCATTTTCATTTGGCTTTCTATCTATTTTGAGAAACTAGTTTTACCATTCTTGATATGTTTATTTAAAATTGACAGTATGACTTCTTATGTATATCTATTTTAAGCATATTGTGGGCCCATTACCCATAGGTCCTAAAATCATTTTCACATCATAAAAATTGGAAAGTATCATCTTGCATTGGCTAAAATAATACAATGTTTTATATAATTCACTTAGCCTTAACATGGAGACATGTCAAATTTTTACAAGGGGAGAAACCATTATATATTTGAAATTAAAAAAAAAAAAAAAAACTCATTTCTCTTTCATGGTGTAAAAGATGGTTATGTATAGTTATGCCATATATGTGGGTTAGATTGACCAAATATGATTTTTCACATTATATTTTATTAGAATAATTCATGTTGAATTGTTTGTCCCAAAATAGGACATAGCCTTAGAATTAACACCTATCCTTGACCTACAATATATCTTCTTCCTTTTAACTTGCATCAAGTTCTCAATATGGGTCATAACTTCCTCATAATTATGTAACTATTGAATAAAACAACATATTCTTTGTCATGAATAGTTTGAGAGTCAAGATGTCTAGATATTCTTTCTATTTAGAGGGCTTACTCTTAGATTTTTACTATTTGGAATTCAAATTGTTATTAACGTATGGAAATTATATTTTAGCTTCTTGATTAAATCATAATAGATAGATGGTTGTATCATTTTAGAATACTATAGTGTTTCTTGAGCTTAAATAGTAGGGATTCATTCCCTATGGAATTCTAGAAGGGTTTTTTGTAACTATGATAATTTAAAAATAAAAATGAAAAATAGTACTAGTTGATTAGTGTCTAGTTAAATCCATAATTATTGATTTTGATTATTTCATATAAACATACAAGTAAACACCATAATAGTTCAAATGAAGATGACTATTATATAACTCATCCTATAATGGATCTTAATATATGTGGTGAAGCTTGGGTCATAAGTCATCTTATAAATGGACTCAATTAGACTTTTATATCTGAAATTTCGAGGCCAATCATGATCTTGTGTCATAGATGTGAGGTCATATTGAATTCCTACCTATACTTAGTGGGTGTTTGATGTTATAATTTATCATGTGTTGGATTTTGTAAAGATAACACAACCCATTTGTTTTACTTAAACCAATAATTTTAAATATACTCAATTTTTTAAATCATGATGAAATAAATATAAGAAAAAAATATTGGATCTAGAGATGCAAAGACTAAAATAACAAAAAACTATTTAATTTAAAAGATAATAAATTACATAATGAAACAAGCAATGTAAATAAAAAATTATTTAAACCCCAATTAAATTTGAATATCAAATCAGCACAATATTTTTAAAAATTAAATTCAATTCTCATTTATCAAAGCTACTTGATATGAAATTTATATAGTCCAAATCCAAATTGATTTAATAATTTGGAAATGCCTATTTGACAAATGGAGATTGTTATTATATGAGCAAGGATACACTAATAGCCAAAATTTTACTCGAAAGAATCAACTACAAAACCTAATGAAAATTATAATTGATATAGTTAGCCAAAGAAACCCACATTACAAACACTGAAACTTAAGTCTTATATAAAAGACAACCTAAATATTCAAGAGAAGAAAAATGCATCATCATGCAAATTGAAATGTAGAGATATTGATATCAAATTTTTAACTTAATATACCCACATGATATAATATTTGAAATAGAAACCATACAATTTAATCAAGCCTAAAGTATTAGCTTTTATAGAAGTACTTGAATATTTTTTAGATTATACTATGTATTTTTTTCTTTCTCAAAATTTTAGATCACACTCCACGATTCATCATTTCTCTTCTCTCTCTATTCCATCTTGATGATGGATCATGTAGTGTGATTTGAAAATTTTATGAAGATTTTTTTATCTAGTCTAATCCACATATATTCAAGCTAATGTTATGTATTGATGTCTACAAGGCTAAGGTGTGTTGATCATAAGAAAATCATAACTTTGTAGTAGCAATTAATTCCAATCCCTCATAAAATATAGTGAAAATATTATTGAAGTCACCTAGACAAGGGAGAGGATAAAAAACACAAAATGTAGAGCATCTACAATGCTACTAACTTGTTTAATAAAATTCCTTAATATAATTTTTCATATTTTCTAGAATTTTTAATAAGTATTATTGATGCATCCATCTAGCCAATGAAGGATTTTCTCTCATCCCAACCATAGGGTTTTCCTTCAAAATTTCTCTCAAGTTAGGAAGTTCTCAAGAAAACTATTTTTCACAAAAAAAATATAAAACAAATATATAAATAACACACAATAAATGCATAAATCTTAAAGGTATGTACAACACATATAAATCTCTAATAGATCTATGGTAGAGAATGAGATGTGAGAACATAGTCCAATGATGATAAAAATAATATCATATCTTCTCAATATTATCATGGTAATATCTACATTAGAAATATCTTTAGACTCCCATAATCAACATCCCTCCATCATCTTTCAATAGCTATGCATCCATACTACACATCTTACCCGATTCACCATCACAAAATATTATTACACCACAACTTCAACACATCACTAATACACACACACATTTATGACACTCATGCCAAGATTTTCTTTATACAAGAAAATGACAAATTTTCTCCAAAGGAGGCTTCTTTAAATTCTCTCAAACTCATGTATGCATGGGTTGCTCTCAATTTGATTTAGAGAGTTGAACCCAACACACATACCCTTTCTCTCACACACGCATATACATCAAATATAAAAAAATCACAAGATATTTTATTCATAATTAACATTCAATTTGAATAAAAATTCAAACTACTATTAATTTTCAAGAATTCAAAGAGTTGCCTATAATAGCTTTCCAAGAGTGTAGAAATACTTTTCAATCTCCTACTCAAATATTTTTTCTTTTAATCCAAACATTTGGTGCCTTCACGTCAACAAATCAACAAACATTTTCCAACAAAATCCCCCAATAAGAACTCCTCTTTCCCACTACAAAATAAATCCAAATAAAGAATGCAAAATGACTCTTTGTCTTCCCAAGAGAAAGCAACTCTCAATCTTTCCATTTCAAGCAATTTTTTCCACTTTCTTTGTAGGCGACTTAGGAAGATTAAAAATTTCACTAAAACATAAGATTTATGCATTTACACAATCACCTAAAGGTAAACATCCTAGGTATTTAATTTAAAAAAAAAAAAAATTGAATCACTTAAACTAACAAATTAAAAAGTCATGTTACATTTTAACACATTCAAACAATGGAGACCTTAATCCCCTCATGGCCTAGGTCGTGACATCACTAGAATTACACAATAAAGGCTTTCTTTAAAATCATCCAAATATTTTTATTTATTAACATCTAAATTATAAATAAAATTAGTAATTTAAATAAAGTGAAAGTATTATATTACTCTATACATTTAGTTATTTTACAAATTTAATAAAAAGTAAAATCTTTTCATTTTAAAGGTTTTGTAATATGATATTTTGATGTAGAGATTCAATAATAATTATTTTTATGTATTTACTTATTTTACAAGTGCAATTGCATTTAATCTCTAGTAAGTACAGACTATTACATAAATAAGTAAACTTGTCATTTAGAAAGTGAAAAAACTTACCTCTCCAATTTTTTCTACTTTTTCTTAAATGTTTTTTCAACTATTTTTTTTTTGTCAACAACATACTAATTAGATTTTAAATTATTTTTAAAAAAGTCAATTTGTATAGTACCCTTCTTTAATTAAAGGACAATTTTTTCATATAGTATTTGGTCAAACTCTAAATTTTATATAAACAAGTCTTTTTATTTTTGATGGACCATCTATTCACTTATATAGCCCTTCATCTAACTAAAGGAAAAATAATTCCCTAAAAAATATGGTTAAATTTAATTTTATATTAAAAGTAACTCTCTTGTTATTTAAAAAATTTCTTGGGTCATCCATTCAACCTGCATTAACTCTCTCAACTATGCGTTCAAATTTTAAATTATTTTTAAAAAGAAGTTTCTTGAAATAATTTGCAACACCATTTGAGCATTTCTATGGAATACAATCTAAACAAATTCATAGGATAACATCTTTGTGATGCAAATAATAGAAAATAATTCAATTTTCATGACTATATTATTGAGTAATGTGTACATGAATCTTTTATTAATGGATTCAATGATTTATTAATAGTATACTTATTGATATTACAAAGTTCATATCCTTATTTTTAGACATCTTATTCATATGTCGTGATTATGTGGCTAAGGTTGTTGAGCATGCCCCATATCCCATGCTGTCAATTTAGTAGCTATAATAGAAGAAACACCATTGTTGAATAAGTAAAGATGAGCATCTTCTCCAATTGCTAGACTAGGATAAACTCTAGCAGTTATGCAAGACTTTCCCCCTTCTCCAAAGCTCTCTACAATTGAATGATCAACCTACACTTTGCAACAACAATTACACTGCTTAATTATTTTCTTTACAAATCCCAAGTCCTAAAGGAAATTATAGATAGAAATATTAAGTCTCACCAGTACTCTTAGAGAGAGATTTTGTTTGTTGAAGTAAAAAGAAACAAAACTTCCATATGTTGTTTTGTCAACATTTGTTTTCAAAGATGATCTACACATGAAAAAAATCACACTTTCAATGTTGTGCATTAATGTTTTGAAGGCTTATTTTAGAGTTTATTACTAATATATTTTCAAGATTACCTGCTTTGGTCACTGCACATTAGTACTTTCATGTTGCTTTGATGAATTCCAACCCTAAAGAAAATAGCAGTTTGTTCAACCAAACCTTTAGAAGCCAAAACCAAAAGCCCAAATGGACCAACCATAGTCTTGAAATTTGCTCCACTTTGGCTACATAGTTGTTGAGCATCTAAATTGGCATCCATCTTCTCTAAATTTGTAAGACTTGGCAAATCGAAAGAAACCTCCACATCAACCTAATGAAAATAACAAACAATCCAAAATAAGAACCAAAATACATGAGGTAAGAACTAAAACTTAAGTCATTAATATTTTGAATCCACTTAAAGGAATTAAAATACAAAATAGAAATTCAAATAAAATATGGAGATAAAATATTTATACACTTTTTACTTTTATTGAATTTAAGTTGAAGATTACACAAATGTTAAATGACATCCAACATAGAAATTGTTTGATAAATAGGAGGAGAACAACAAAAACAATACAATTGCTAAAAAGAGACATAAATGGCTATAAACTAAACAATTTATATGTTTAAATTCATTAGGTTAGCATAAATCTAAGAGATTCTCCCTTAATTTTATAAAAATGTGGGGCTAAAGGTGTCATAGAATGAGAGTCAATGAGATTTTGACACGTCTCTAGTTTTGATTAATAAGTTATCAAATTGTTTGATATTTATTACTTTTTGTTTCTATTTAGTTACATATATAAGTGGAGGATTTTATGTCAAATTTAGATCATTTTTATTATTTAATATAGGAGCTTGAGTCTAAGTTGATATCTCTTAAATCATGGGCATGATTCTTCACCTTATCTCTTATTATTGCACCTACCAAATTTTAAACTTTGATATTGACAAAATCAAAAAACATATCATCACCCTTATCAATTATACTTAAGAATTAAATCACAGCACATATATATATATATAATTATAAATTATCTTTTAAATATAAATAAAATGTTCTACAAACTAAAACAATTTTGAATGGCATTTGACTACCTGTGCAGCTTTCACGCCTCCAATTTCTATGGCAGATCCACTCTCGAGAATGATGTTTTCTTTGTAGATTTTATTTCCACGCAGGGACTCCAACTCTGAAACTGGCCACTGTATCAGCTGACTTTTGGAGACGTTGTCTAGCCAGATTGCTCTTGGGATGGCCTTCATGGATAAAGATCAAAACACATTCATTACAATTACAATTTGTAGACAAAATTTAACAACAAACAGTCTATAGACAATGAGACTACATATAAATAAAAATAAATGTATTGTTATTTTAAACTAAGATGCAGTCAACACACTTCTTGACTGGTAATTGTATGCTAAAAATGGTTTATTGACCTGAGAATTAAGTTAAGCCTTACCTGAACACCAGACCAGCCCTTTGCAACATCATCCTGCACGCTGTCCGACTCATTGATCCAGCCCCACAAGATTCTTCTATTTTTATGATTATCAAAAAATGTTTTGGATGCATAGTATTTTCCATAATCATATCTCAATCCATATTTGTTGTCTGCACTTGTATTGTCTGGAACATACCGATCAATGTCTGTGAAGTAAGTTCCAACTGTATAATACTCGTATCTTGTATCATCGAGGGATACCTTCAGGACATGTTTAATCTGAGGCCCAGTAGCAGAAGTATCAAGACCAAGTTTTCCCAATAGAGCAACGGGATAAAAATCAGGGCACTCCCACATTCCTGTCTTTTTAGAGGAATGGAGAGGGTGCTTCTTTTTGGTCCAGTGAACAAAATCTTCGCTTATGTAGAGGAGGGCTTTTCCATTATGATGTTGATCCTCCTTGTTACCCACAACAATTCTCCATCTCCCATCTCTGCCAAGCCAGGCAGTGGTTGGATCTCTGAAAGAGCTCCCGTTAATTCCATTCTCTGGAACAATAATGGGATTTTCAGGGATCTTCACCCATTCCCTTAAGTAAGGATCAGATGCATCTTTAGGAACAACCATATTTTGGACCTGTCTAGAGGAGTTGTCCCATCCTGTATAAAGAATCACAGGCTTTTCTCCAGACAAAAGTGTAGCAGAGCCAGACCAGCAACCCTTTATATCATACCATTCACTCGGAATGATTGCGAAATCCAGCGACTTCCAATTGATAAGATCCTTCGACACAGCATGCCCCCACACAATGTTGCCCCATACAGCTGCCTCAGGATTGTATTGGTAAAATAAATGGTAGAGTCCTTTATAGAACATGGGCCCTGCAAAAACACACTGGATATTATATCCTATATGCTTTGATTTGTTTCATCAATAGAACCTATCTATTAATCTGATTTCAGATGAAACACTTATAAATCAAAACATTAAACCAAAATTATTCAACCCGATAACAATCAAAGCAATGAAGATGAACAAATAAACTCACCATTCGGATCTGTCCTCGGTTTACAAACCCATGCCAGACAATGAAAGATTAAATCAGAGAAAACCCAATCAGTTTTAAAATTCCAAAGTAATAACTAAAAAAAATCTTGAACCCTGTGGCTCAGTTGCAAACCAACTTCAGAAGCTAAAACCAAAATAGAAGATTTCTAATCAGTTCAACAAAAGCCCATAGCAGAAGTTTTTCAATGGAGATTATAAAAGGCAGACCGTTCATCCAGTTTTTTGGAGGCTGGAAATGGTAGGCAGTGCGTTCCATAGTTTGGCCAACCGTGTTGAACTCCGCATTGCAGATCACAGGCAAAAGGCAAAGAACCCAGCACAGATATGCCACAGCAAAATATTTATTTGTTTCCATTGGGAAAATTTCGCTCCTCCACACGCAGAGAGCTTGAGAGTCGCTTGCTTCATATACTAATTAGACGCAAGATAATGGGGGGTGAGAGAATATTAAGAGACTTAAAATATTACCTGCTGAAAGAGAGCGAAAGTCTCAAACTAACATATTCCTCAAATAAGGGAAGGTAGATTAAGATAAACGTGAAGAGTTCATTGCACAATGCACGCTTTTTCACGTTATCTATTTCAATTAAAAAGTTACATATGTGCTTAAAGTTTTGACTTTTCTATTTAAAACAGATATTTTAATCGTAGGAATTTGTTTTTCATATTATAGTTACAACTTGCTTTAAAACAATTAAAAAAGGACCTTCTTTTGGTTAATTTCATGAAAATAATTAAAATTATACAGTTAAAAGTATTTATTTATAAAAGCTCTTGAGGGTAGTTTGAGTGGTGTGGTCATTGCTTACATATGTGCTTAAAGTTTTGGCTTTTCTATTTAAAACAGAGATTTTAATCGTAGGAACTTGTTTTTCATATTATAGTTACAACTTGCTTTAAAACAATTAAAAAAGGACCTTCTTTTGGTTAATTTCATGAAAATAATTAAAATTATACAGTTAAAAGTATTTATTTATAAAAGCTCTTGAGGGTAGTTTGAGTGGTGTGGTCATTGCCTCGTGTGTGGTTGGTTGTCATTCAAGTTTGACTATTGATTCAAATGTTTTGTTAAAGTTGTGGGGCCCCTTTAGAGGTGGCCAAGAGGTTATAGGAGCTTGCCTTGTCTAGACTGTCCCTTGAGATTATTACATTTGGATCATTGATCTAGGTTGTTGGGCCATCAATTCCTTTAGAAAAAAAGGTATTTATTTATATAGGGTTTATGGTGTGTTGGTTAGAGTGAATATTGTTGTATGAGTCTTCTTTGGTTGTAGCTTTTTCCATTTGTTGTTGTGCAAATATTTATTTTCTTCTAATTTTTTGCAACCTAGATGGCGTTTAAAGTTTTGATCATGAATTGTGTCTTTGTTTGCATTGGATCTTGGTTTTAGTGCTATACGTGAGATATTTGGTAGTGGTGACCATAAAGGTAGTGATTCTTAAAGAGGGACCTAATTCTTTCTTCATAATTGAATCTAAATTAATTGTATGATTTATTGATTGTATTTATTTAATTAGCATATATTTATGTAAGAAATGTTTTTACTCCCATACAAGATAAAATTAACTAGCTAACAAATGATCCCAACATAGTAATCCTAGTCGGTCCTCTAGTGTGTCTTGAAAACTTATTAGCATATTAATTTCATACAAGTGAGTTGAAACAAGCATACATAGACATTAATTAGTTTTAGTAAGTCCTAGTCTTCTAACTTCACATATTGTAGTTATTTTTCAAATCCAACAACTTTTGAAAGTAAACTTAATTTTTTTATGTTAACAAGTCAATGAATGGTGAGCATAGAGGCAAAAAATCCAATCGTAGAGCATATTATAAATAAAATAAGTTGCACCCATACTGAGATCAACCATTAGTGCTATTTTGTACCCATAGCTTATAGAATATTGACACATGGACTTCCTCTCACCACCAATGCATACATCATGTAGTGGACCACTATTTCTTTAATCTATCCCAATGGTTGCATGTAAACGAATTAGAATCTTTTACTTCCTTACTATGCAAGTTGTATAGTCATATCTTGAGGCTGAACACAATGAAATCCAAAATTTTCTCACATGTCAAGACAAGGGACAAAGTGTGAGAATTTAATTGTACATTAAGTTGCATTTGGAATTTGAGGGTTCTATTTGTGTTAACAAATCCTTCAATGTATATCTCTTGGTTCTTTATAGTGGGACTCAGAAAAATCTGGGTGTAACTAGTCTCAAAACCAAGTTGAGAAAGTACTAGAATACTTGGCCAAGCTCATTGAGCATAATGTTGTAAATATTAACACAAACTTTAAGAGCAATTTGGTCTAATTTGGGGGTGGCTAGTATGGACAAAAAAGTTGCTCCACATTACAACAATCATTACTTCTTAGTAAAAGAACATTATATACTAAGTTGCATTATTATACGAATCATTCTTCAATCACTTCTATCAAAGAAGATTGACCCTTCATAATATCATTTAATATAGATTATTTAATAAATACCACTACAAAATTCAATATCTTTATATTTGATATAATATGTATAATAACAATTGAAATATTAAAAAGATATAATATAAATACACAAGAAATAAATATAAATCACCATTAATTTTTTGATCTATGTGAAATTTAGAATAATACTACTAAATTCTTATCTAATTATTTTTAAAATTCTAAATTTCTTACTTTATTTTTAAATATAAATTATTTTTTTTCATTAAATAATATGTACTAATATTTATTAGCATCAAGAATTAAAATAAACAAAATATAATTTTTTAATTAATTTAAAAGACAAATAATAGACTAATATCAATTAAACAATTATCATTACACAAATAATTACCTTGAAAACCGACACTAATAAAGGAAGTTTGGCCTCCACGTCTTCGTTTAAGGTTTTTTTTTTTTTTTATTGAGAAAAGCATAATATTAATATAAAAAAAAAGAATTTACAAGAGTACAGATGCGCGTAAAAGAGGCACATCCCAGTATTGCCTGAAGGCCCTTCCCCAGTATTGCCTGAAGGCCCTTCCCCAGTATGTTTGTTCGACTCCGGTCGGGCGCGCCAATCAATAGTTATAGTGAATAGTTTTGCAATGGCTAGTTTCCCACCCAACCCGCATCTATAGCCTACCACCCACCCAACTACAACTATTCTAAGGGGGGTGGGCCCCCTACCATTTTATAGGACATATAGAATCTGGCGTACCGGCAACTATAGTTATATCGAAGGGACAGTTGGAAAGTTTCTTGTTTACAGATGATAATCCTATTACAGATGTTTAGGGAGGAGACGAGATAGGAGGAGATGGCGAGTATAGTGATGATGGAGTTAGGGGAGATGATGAGAAGTTGGAGTAAGAGGAGGGACAATTTAAGGAGGAGCTAGCAAAGATGAAAGGAGAGGCCTTCATTTATGTTTTATTTAGATAGGCCTAATAGAGAGGTGGTGCCTTCGTAGTTAGTGGCTAGTTAGAAGGAGTACATGGAGTTTAGAGAGAGGGATCCACAACATAAGATAGTCACGAGAGTACACGTACTAAGATAGCGAGAGAGCTATCTGGAAGTAGAGTATCTTTACTTCTAACATATAACTAGTTAAGAATATCATATATAGGATCTAGGTACATGTTGATGTTTTATTAGGGGGGTGAGATGATGCCTACTTTGGAGGGTGTCTAACAGATCATGGGTCTATCTATAGACAAAGCATTTATAGCATTTAATTAGACTATTGAGGAGAGGAGAGAGAAGGAGCTAGAAGCAATTTAGTCTTTTAGAAGGATGAGGTCCCTAGCTATGAGAAAGTTAGGAGTAGGGATGAGATCAACATGGTTCACTAGTACCATTGTTGAGGAGACTTATTGATAAGGGTTGTTACCATGGCTATAGCTGAACACCATGGAGTTGTGTATTTTTTTATAGTGAGCATTCTACATATAGTAGAGAGTGTAGTCTTATTATGCTATGGGAGTTTCTATCTAGCTTAGACATATCCTGACTTAGACAAAATTCTTAAGGCGCTACTGATATATTTTTGTCACAATGGCTATGGGAGCATATTAGGCCATGGAGACCAAAGATAGATTATTATTAAGCCTAGCTAACCTATCATTAAGGTATACTAGAGTGAGGGCTTTAGAGGGATGGCCCAAAGTTGATACATTGGGAGTAGGAGGACACATAATTGAGAGATAGATGTATCTTTTCTCAAGATTCTAAACTAAGGAGAGTATTACACATGATATACTCTATATATATATAGTATATGGGAGACAGAATTCTATGAGGATGTATTACCGAACACATAGGGTTCCATTGTAATAAGGAGACATTCCTAGGACTAGAACCTATCAAACTTTATACTCCTAGGTATAAGATTAGGGGAGATTGAACTATAGATATGCAGGATCGATTGAATTGGTTGAGGGACTATGTAGATAGTAGATGGCCTAACATAGTGGCTAAACATGAGGTTTAAGGGTAGAGAGGCCTTTTATAGCTATAGTAGAGGTGTTAGAGGGTGGTATAGTAGTAGGTATAGGTATAAGTGTAGCTGTCAATGCAACTATATAGGTGGAGATTTAGCAAGCATTAGAAATAAGTTGTTATAGGTCCAATAGGTTAGGGGTGCTAAGTAAGTGAGAGTGCCTATCTACCGTTGGTTGTTTCAGTTTCCATTTAGTTTCAAAAATGTAATGGTGACCCTTCTCTCCTTTCTTTTCTATGCATGAATGCTTATTTAACGATGCACCAATGATGATGATAACTACGAGCTATGATGATGAGTATAGAGCTATCATGATGATGAGTATATTTAATGTGAATTGATTGATGAGTGAATGTGGATTGGATTGATTAGTATCTTTGCATGTAGGATAATAGCACATGTCGGAGAAGAGGATCATCTTTCTTTTTTTGTTTTACATAGATTCAATAACCAGCTCAGTCAGAAGGCCGACCAAAGGGAGGTTCACTAGGCGATACGACGTCTGAGCCTCCCCGGGGAATGAGGGGACAAGCCAACTAATATCTAATAGAAAATCATAGGTGGTATCTCTCTCTCTTTGTATGGTTGTTGGTTCTCTCTATGCCAAGCTCGATAAACCTATATCGGTTCCTATCTCTCCAACTATGCAAGGTGGTTGATACAATGATTAGCAACACTTCCAACTTTCTGATGACTTGTTCCCACTTGACTGACTATGGTGAACATACCCAACTACTCGTTATGGTTCTTGGTTCTTGCTTCATAAGGAAGTCTGAGTCGTAACCTATCATGAGGGTACACTCAATGAACTAATCATAAATCCTAATGCAGAGACAAGCTCCAAAGAAAAGACAAAGGTAAGTGTCCCATCACGAGACTACGTCCCTCAGAGATAAGCTCCGGGCGGCGGGTAAGGTGATCACCTCTCAAGCTTCATAATCTGATTGTTTTCCTCCTATCTTATTGGCTCCTTACTTCACACTTAGTAACTCAAGCTCCTAACTGAAAAAAAATGAACCAAGGGCCGGCTTAACACTTCTGAATGAGGAGTTGTCTCATTGTCTCCTTCCTTCACACTTACTTGATCCATCACATAGTCCAAAGAGTAGAATCATATAACAACAAAACAAAGTCTTGGTGGGTTTAGTATTTCATAGGTCATTGTTCTCTCGTTTAGTTCCAAGTGGTGGTGGAAGTTCTACATAAATTCATTCTTATTGATCTATGCCAACCATAATTGGTTGTTGCCCATATCTCATAAAGGAGCCAGTAACTAGACATCAGTCTTCATATGTGGTGACTAATAAAACCAAGATGTGTTTTCCAAAGAAATAACCACCCTAATGTGTGACTAATGAGCCTAGGTTTTGGTGGTCCAGTTTCCCTATGAATCTAAGGCAGTTGCCCTATGAAGATAAGATGCCCCCCTCCCTATGAATCATAAGGTGGTTTCCCTCATTTGTTATGAGGCCACTTGCTCAAATTGTATTGTTTACTTCTTAACACAATTAAAGAAATGATATAATCCAAGTCGGGAAGGTGCCATTTGTTCAAGGTAATTTTTTTTAGAAGGGACCATTTTTAGTGTTTGACTTTTTAAATTTAATTTAGTCTTAATACCTATTTAATATTTAGAATAAAAAAAATGAATAGTTGCAGCATTAATAATTTATAAGGACTCACAATTCAATTTAAAAAAATCATACACCAAATGAGGTATTTTTAAAATTTTATTTTTTTATTTGGTGAAAAGTAATTTAGAAAGGAGATCAAAACTTAGAAGAATATGACATTAAGTTTAAGATTTAAGTTTATTTGAATCTCAAAAGAAGTTTATTATCACATTAAAATTAAAAGAATAAATTTAAGACTATATCTTTTTCATTATCATGAAGATGGGTTCTTGTGAACCACTACTGATGAAACATGGGTCAATGAGTTTGACTCGTAAAACTAGACTGTTGAACCCTGATAGCAATGTCACAATTTGACACACCGTGGAAAATACCTCCTACTTATTAGATCTTATAGTATTGAAAATTAACAAAACAAACTTAAAACCTTAATGTTTTTAATTTTTTTTCCCACATGTTTAGATCTTAGAATCATTTAATGACCAATCTTCATTGTTGAGTGTTTATTCTTATTTTCACCTCTATTTATTCAAGCTCAAGAAATTGCATACATAATAATTATTCATCCTACTCAATTGATGCACGTTTATCATTTGTACTCTTGAAGGTCACTTGTCATGTTTTGATTCACACATGTGAACTCTCCATAGATTTCGTTTGCATGTTTCCAAGAACCAATGAATGCTAAGGTCATCCAATGACTTATGCAACCTCTCTCTAAGATAAAGTGAACCATCCCCTCATAGTTGTGTGGGCCCTCCAATCCTCCATGTTGGCTCTATATCTCACAATCCTTATTTGTAATCGCACACTCCTCACACATGCATGCACTCACAAAGTTCCCTAGACCCACCACATGGAAAATTTCATTATTAAGTGACCAATCAAAGAGGTTTGTGCATGCTTTCCACAATCATCACCATCTTGGGCTTGCACCAATCATCGATCTCTAGCCTCATTCTATATTTTGTGTAATTCATGATACCTTATAAGCTCTAACAGTATATGACATTGTTTGTGCCAGTCATTTGTCCATGTCATTTCATTTATGTACCTTGTTGTGGCATCATTCTTTCATGAGGAGCATGATAATGTTACCTTCCTTATGTATGAGCATATGGCAATTGATCTAGATCTATCTATTGATAAATTATTCCCAAATAACCAATAAAGCAAATCCTTCCACTTAGCATAGTTGTCAATAATGTGAATGTGTTCTCACCTTTAGATTATTTTTAATACAATGATCCACTACTAGGTATTATCTTGAGCTCTAAAATCCCTTTGAGTTGTACCAACCACTAATCATGATATCATCCAATGGTTGTCACACCTCCCCTTATATGATGATCTCAATGATGACACATTCCTTTTCTCTCCCTACATGCTTACATAGCTATTCATATGGTCCACTCCTACTAGCTTTGCTAATATGGTGGTCCAAATTATTTATGCCTTGATGTTTCCTCCCTATGACAACAAAGCTAGAGCATAATAAAATGAATGACTTTGTCTTCACAAAATTTGGCTTCACAACCTATTCTTTGTTAAGAAAGGTGTCTCAAACTTGCTCCTATGTTGAGTATATGAAGAATGCAATTTTAGACTATAAAACACAAAAATTCAATTTCTAGGCTATATGCTGTAATTTTGGGAAAAATAAAAAAATTAGGTTGTTGGGTCACACTTCTAGGTAATGCATATTTTGTAGATCTTTTCAAGATCTACAATTTAGAAAAATGGGTCCCAATAGCCTCCTATATATCAAAAGGTATGGCCTTAGAATTTTTTTCCTATATTAAAAATGTTAAAATGTCTAAGACACAAAAAATAGTAATAAGAGGGAGCTCCACTTGTTGACCAATATATGATGCATGTAAAAAACATCGTAAAGTACATTTGAGTGGAGATAATTTGATGAAAAATAGAATTCCCATGTTGGTGAGTGGTTCTTTGATGTGCTTATGATAAGAAGGAATATGTTATTTTTACCTTGTGAACTCATCTTGAGATTTAAGTGTTATTTTTCTAATTAGGTAAATGGCCACCAGTTGTTTTTGGGTGGTTTTAGCTTTATCGATTTCTATACTACTTCTCCTATTTATAGGATTCTTGAGATGGAGGTATTGATAGTAAGTTTGTAGGTATTTTTATGTTGTTAGAATTACTCTAGATCGAGTTGGTGATACTCATTTGAAGACTTTCTTAGCAAGTGTATTGCAACTATTTTTAGATTACTAAATAATACATTGCATTTTTTTCGTGTGTGAGTTTTTCCCCAAAATTATTTTCCATGTACACTTGTGGTATAATTTTGTTTATGTTTTATATGTGTTTCTCCTTTAGATGCACGTAGACACTTTAAAATGTCCTGAATGATATCATGCACTCGAATCAAGTATACTAACACTGTTTCATCCTCAAATCCATCATCTTTTCACTTAATTAATTAAATTATCCTAGCTATTTAATTAATTACATTATTTTCATCTATTAATATAATTAATCTAATTAGATGAATTCATCCCCTTTCATGCTAACATTTCATCCTATTAAATTGAATAAACCAACATATTTAATTTAATCCCTAAAGTCCTCTTATTTAATTAAATAACCCCAAATTATAAATAATTAAATGTCATCACATTTTCCCCTTTTCATTAAATCATTTTATTTAATGAATATCATGTAATTCTTTTAAAAATTGCATAATTAACATTGTTTTAATTATCAATTACTAATAAATATAATCCCCCCCCACTTGCAAAGGAATATTCCAAGGGAATATTCCTCCTTTACATATTCCTCCAAAAGGAATATTCCCAATTAAACTTTTTTTTAATTTGCTAAATATCTATTTCCTTCACCCATGAGAATATTCCAAACAATGTTTATTTCCTTCCCTTTTTGCACAATTAAACGTTGTTTTAATTTGCTAAATATCTATTTTCTTCACCCATGAGAATATTCCAAAGAATACTCTCTTTTCTCACTCATTCAAGAAACAAAGGAATATTCTCCTTCATAACAAACTTACAAGACTTCTTGTGCAATTTGACTTACTTGGCTTCTTGTGCAAGTTAAAAGTGTGTTTGTTTGAAGGAATATGAGCCCTTGATTCTTTCCTTTATCCATGTGATCATTGATTGATGAGAATCCATGATCCACATTTCACCTTTCCTCCATCTTTGACCGTTGATTAACCTTTTTGATCTCAACCCTCCATTTCTCATTTGTCCTCCTATAAATAGATCACTATTTGGAGACAAACAGATCCATCTTTTAACATCAAACTTATGTTAAAATCATTTGCACTTGCACTCACATTTTATCTCCTTTTAGCTTAATTTACTTGTATATTAGCTTAGCTTCCATTAATGGCTTCCATGATAACCTAGATACATACATTTAGCATATCTTGTAATTAGGGTTTCAATATTTTAGCTTAAACTCCATTTAGTGACATGTCACTACACAATGACGCACCTGGATTTTAGTATATCGACACATAATCAATTTTGTCACCGCATTTAAATATAGCAACACCAGGTTAATTTTTTAACACAAAATAAATTTCATTTTAGTGACCCAATTGATATGTTGACGCATTTGACTTCACTGTTTTCTGTAGAGGGTTGGTATCGATTTCTCAATATGGCGACACATATCCTATATAGTGACTCTATTGATGAATTTCAACAATGCAACTGATTTCAGCGTCGTGAATTACTGGTAAATAGAAACATAACTTCTTTTTTTCGACATTTGCTTTAATTTTTTGCTTTATCTGATCACTAGCATGTCTTTAACTTCTTGATTCTAATTTTTTAGACTAACTGGTTTGCAGGTTTGGACAATACAAATTGAAGTGAAGGAGCATTTTACCATAAATTGTATAATTTTAATAAGTGTTTTGACACTCATGGGGAAATTATAACCCATTTTATCATGCTTTATTTCCTATTTTAGGACCAAACTAGACATATTTTGGGTTTAAAATGAACGTTCAAATTGGATAAAATTGAACCCTCACATCATTATGCTACTTTGCGTTTAAAATTGAACAGTACAACTTAACACTTTATATTGGTGCTTAAAATGAATTGATTTTGTGATGATGGATTAAAATGGACATATGTGCTTGATTTGCTTAAATATATTTGTTGTGTGTATCCAATCCCCTTGTGCTTCATGCAATCTTGGGTGAAGAGAAACACACAAGTATATTTCTATTTCTTAGAAGCACTTATCCTCTCCCCTTGTGCCTTTTGGAAAACTTGGGTGATGAAAAGCATTTTATGCTTCAAACATGTGTCACCTTTAAACGGCCTGCCTCCCAACTTGTGAGAGGGGATGACCCAAGCGATTCTTTCTATCCAGCTCGCTATATAAATAATTTGGAGTGACGAAATTCAATAACCAGCTAGTTGTGGTTGTCCCATATCAATGAAAGTCTCCCCTAGCATCCTTGTGATGCGTTAAAACCCTTAGATATTTCTAAGGGATAGGAGGCCTCTTAATTGAGTGAATCATCGCATGTATGGCAGTAGTCTATCCTGTATGGCACTAGTTTATCCTAGATATGGTCATTAAAAACCTTGTTTTAGTGGCTCACCAAGTCAAAATTCTAAAACGTATTTCAAGGTAGTGTATGGGAGTAGCACCGCACCCAGAAGTTACTTACCATGTCTAGTTTTTGATTGAGGCATAAAGAAAATGGGGAATAGACTCCTTTTCTTGGCATGTCAAGACATTACATTTCCTTGACATAGTCTATTTGTCCACTTCATCTTCACGGATTAATCATCTCTCTTGATGATGGTAAGCCTACCAAAAAATGCATACCTGGTCCATCTAGGATTGTAAATGCTTGTGAGTCGGTTTAACACTTGCTTGATTCCAAAACAATTACAAAACAAACATCAACAAGTCTTTTTAAAATTTCAAACTCTTTGGTTTAAGTATGGATACCCTTTGACAAAACCTTGATATTATTGCTTTTCCTAAGGATTTATTCTTGGAGGCTTCTAAATATTTTGGTTTACATCTCAATCCATACTTCCCAAAGTTAACCTAGGTAACTATGCCCCTAACTTCATCCTTTTCACAAAATGGACTTTGTGGAATTGATGATGTTTTTTACATAGACATTTAGTTTGAACTTAAGAAAGACAAATGTTTTTGGTAAAAACAAACTCATTTAAGTAAGATAAATTGACAAATTGAACCCCACATGACCATTTGGAGACCAATTGCTCTAGTTGAACAACCCGACCTTACGTCACTATCATTCAACCAAACTTTGAACTCATTGAAGGCGAACAAACCAATATAATTAGTAGTTTGAGAAGCTTCACTTTTGAAACAAAAGAAACACCAACCCATTGGAGAAATACAGCATATATCATAGACGAAGAAGAAGAACAAGTTGATATTATGGTTGGCTAGCCAATATTACCACCACCTGCGTGACAATAAATATCCTCTTTTTCATGATCTTGAACTTCTCTAAATGATCTCACACAAAATCAAAATCCCCAAGAGAAGGTCTACATGCCGCTATTTCAAACTTAGACAACATAGTTCAAAATACATTAGAAAACGTATTCTAAGATAGTACCGCAACAGGAACAAGTTGGTAACAAGGTTTTATAGACTTATTCCATTGAATAACCCGAACATGTATGCTCAATATAATTCAACATTGGTCTTGAGGATTTGAAAAGTTTATAGGTCTGGCATGTTTCTCACCACCTTGGTCTTTGAAAACAAAGGTTCACTCTAAGTCAACATTGCGTCAAACATTTCATCTACCCCTTATCAAAATCGAAACTTCACTTCACCAAAATTTGCAAAAAATTTGAATACACCAACACTTTAGACTTGGAAATTTATCAATCAAACCAACCCCTGACTTAGCTACTTTTGTATGTGAAATGATTCTTTTTATGTGCATTTAGTTAAGTTAGTTATCAACTTTGAACTCATTTATCTTGAATGTCACAAGTCCATTAACATCATTTATCCCAACATCAAACAAATCAAACTTACACTAGTAGTATTTGGCAAATAAATGACTAGGTGACTAAAAATTTTAGTCACAACAACTAAAAATGACTAAATTCTACTAATTTTTTGGTACTCAACTATAAATGAGTAAATAAATGACTAATTTGTTCATTGACTAAAAATTATTTAGTTACACAAATAAAAATGACTAAATAGTTAGTCATTTATTTAGTCACAATCCATTTGAATAAATCATTTAAGGAATCAAGAATCAATAGCCCACCAAAATACTCTAAAACATTAATAAACGTACTCTAAAACTTTTGTCAAAATCTTATTTTCAGGCATGGCGCGCGAAAATGGAGTTTTCATTTTAACAAACATACTCTAAAACCTTCATTGAAACCTTATTTTCAAGCGTAGCCCAAGAAAATAGAGTTTTCATTTTAACAAACATACTATGAAACCTTCGTCGAAACCTTATTTTTCAGGCGTAGCCCACAAAAATGAAGTTTTCATTTTAACAAACATACTCTAAAACCTTCGTTGAAACCTTATTTTCAGGTGTAGCCCATGAAAATGAAGAAGTGTTTCAGTAAAGAAAGACAAAGAATGGTAAGGAGATGTGTGTGACAAAGGAATAGGACTCATTGTTGCTTATCTCATTCCTGCTCTACTCAACAAGGGTTACATTGTCTGTGCTACTATTTGTAATCCAGGTATTTAATTGACATATATTTGCATAATCTCAAATTCCTTCAGATGCTTTTGAAGTATCAATGTATCCTATATAGGGTTTAGAATGATTTCTTTTAATTAAAAAAAATAAATCAGATGCTTTTGAAGTATCAATGTATCCTATATAGGGTTTAGTGTGATTTATTTTAATTTAAAAAAGTAAATAAATGATGTATTTTTCTATGATTAGATAATGTGGAGATCTCCTAAATCTACCCTAGCACACTGTTCTCTTTGGCACTATATTCATTACTCCAGTTTCTACGGTTAAATTGCATGTGACATCTTTAATATCTTCATGACAATGGCTTTTAAATAGATCTCAGTATGTTTTCTAATCTTTATCATGGAAATCCTTGCATTCCATAATCCAACTTCAATCTCTTCTAAGAACGTTGTCTTAAGCTAGACTAGATAGTATGCATATAAAGCAATTCCTTCAACCTGCCATCATTCCAAACCACCACTCACTGCCTTGCTTAAAATGTTGCCTCCATAAGCACAATAGCATGTTTTAAAATCATGGTTGCCAGTGATTGACCATTAAGGTCACTACTTTCAACAAGATACAATGATATTTTTTTCTTCAAACTCAAGGCATTATGCAAGATAACATTGTGAATTGTTTGTTGTGTACGATTTGATTTTATTGCACATTTACTGCTTTTCTAATTGCCTTTAAGACTGGATATTGCACCCTTAGTTGCAATCTCAAACAGCTCACTCATTGTCACTTGAAGATTCCTTTCATGAGCATCCTTCTATAAAATCAAACTATACCTTATAGACTGCCTACTTACTTACCACAAGAGGCTCATTGTTTCATGGTATTGTGGGTCTTAAGATCCTTCAACCTTATCATCACTACTTCACAATCCACAAGGTATTATTCATTGTTCTCCCATCTTTGATGAGTCTCAAAACACTGCTCAAACATGCAATCCACTACCTTCATTATACAATGACTAAGAAGAAACATTGAACCTGTGATTACCACTATTACTTCATTTGGGCAGTCATTCCCCGATTGCATTTGAAAAACCCTTAAGGTCAACAAGCGGGTAAGGAAACTCAAAGTTAAAATCTCCACTTTACTTTGCAAGATTTGAGCTTTATTATCTTGTCACTACTCAGCCTCTTTTTTACTATCACACCTCAAGTGACTGTCATTTATCTTACCATAGATTGCATTTACAAATGTCACTGAGCTACATAGTGTGCTTGTTATTGGCTACAATGTCTCAATATTTATGGTATTGCAACCTCACTAATCCACTAGAGTTATGATTTATGTTTTTACATAGGCCTAGGGTTTGTACCCTATTCATGCTCTTACCAATGCTTTTTTTGGTATTAAAAAACAATCTTAAATCTTGGCTCAGAAAATTAGTTGTCTTGACAAGGTTGTGGCATGATCTTGGATTATATCCTAGAGTGTGTGGGAAGCTTGTGTTTGATCATTAACGTATGTAAACCTGATCAGGGAAATGTATTCTATATAGCATGGGTCTTTCTTTAATACTTTCCATAATGGTTATTAGCATATCACATTATTATAGTTTGTGGTAACCCAAGATTGCATTCAAGTATGTAACAAACTTGGTTTTTAGTTTAAGTTGAACACTTTTAAGTAACATTTATAAGGTTTAGAAAATCTTGATCACTCTCTAGAATAGCCCATTAAACATGAGTTGTACTTGAATGCACTACATAATTGATATAACACAACCACTTTGCATATCAACTAGAGTTATAGGCTCTTTATTGCAGCAAGAAGTAATCGCTCTTGGATCATGCTATCATTACATTGTAACCTATTAAACTTGAGTCAACCTAAATGCACCTAATGATGATTGAAACCTACTTGTGATGGTCATGATTTGTACGTGAATTGTGCTCATATGAGTGCCTCCATTTATATCACAACATATCCACATTAAAATTGGGCCACACATTAATGCATCATGCATTTGTTATAGCACAACTGTGCCACATGACCAATAGAGTTATGGATCACATAATTACAGTCACTAGAATTTGTTCCTCAATTATGCTCTTACGGTGCTTCCATTACCATTACAACATAACCCTTTGGACTTATATTGCTCAAATCCTTACATTGTTTATTTTCTCTTTGGATGGGTGGCTTCATGGATTTTTTGTAATTTATACAGCTTTTGTTTTGATAGTAAATGACATCAAATTCTTTCTAAAGCTGAAATAATTTATTAATTATGGTTTATGATGATTTTGAGTTTTATTTAGAAGGGGTTAATATGTGGTATTTTTATGTGCAGGAAGAATAGATTGTGATGCAACATTCAGGTATGGATGGTTCAGGAAAAATTGGATTGCTATCAGTGACATAACCAAGTTGGAGAGTACCTTGAGTCAGTGTGAAACACTTCCAGGTGTTTTCACTTGGAAGCAAAACCTAAGTGTAGGAATTTATGAATATCTAACAAAGGAAGTTCTTTTTTTCTAAATATAAAATCATAAATATGTTGGTCCAATTGGACACCAACCTAATATCTTTAATATCTGATAGAGAAATTTTGTACACTCTAAAGATAAAATCATAAATCTGTTGGACCAATTTCATATCCAATTTGAGGTAGTGAAGCTCCAATAGAGGAAGTTCCTACATTCTAAAGATAAAATCATAAATTTTATCGATCCAATTTGAGTTCCAATTTGAGGTCGTGAAGCTCTGACAAAGAAAGTTCCTACATTGTAAAGCTAAAATCATAAAAATGCTTGGTCTAATTTGAGGTCCAATTGTAAGGATTTGTCTTTTTAATTATGCTTTCTGCTAGTTGGCTTGATAAAAATTGTTACTTTAGAATTATGGTGTTTCTTTTCATCTAATGTTTCCACCTTCATTTCAGGGAAGAGCTCCGAAGATGGTTCCTTCAGATGTAGACTACACTTTTTTGCTATAGGTTCTGTCTAGAAACACCAAAAGCTTGGGTACTGTCATACTCAGGTACAAAAAATTTTGAGGTGAATTGCACTTAGTATTTTATGTTGATATGGATATGTTTTAGCCTGTAGTTAATTTTTGTAGCATAACATATAGGCTAAATATCTGTTCATATACCATTGTTTCAAATTCTAAATTGATATATCTTATTCTAGGAGAAAATCATAGGGGGGGTCTATACATAAGACACCATTGTTTCAAACTCAAAATTGTTGGCTCTTTCACAATTGTTTGCTTCATTTATTTGATCTAAGGCAACCTTTTTTATAGAAGATGCTCTCAAAATCATAGTAAAATCCTTTATTCTGGGATGATTGTTCAGAATATTTCTCATCATAACAATGAACAAAAGCATCAGTCATTAACTTGAACTTTGTAAGAGTTTCATCAAATTCTATTTTTCCACTCTTTTCCATTCTAAATTTTATTCCCAATTTCATCCATGAAGAACTTCCTCAACTTGTAGATCATGTTGTTAGCAGTAAATTTACCAGGTCCCAAGGATAGCTTCAAGTTTTTACCCAAGCAACAATTGACAAAATTTGGCCTTACTAGATCAAAATGTGGTAAGGCTGAATTTCGTCAATTGTTGCTTGGGTAAAAACTCGAAGCTATCCTCGACACCTGGTAAAGTTATGGCTAACATTAGGATCTATAGGCTGAGGAAGTTCTTCATGGATGAAATTGGGAATAAAATTCAAAATGGAAAAGAGAGTGGAAAAGTAGAATTTGATGAAACTCTTGCAAAGTTCAGGTTAATGACTAATGCTTTTGTTCATTGTTATGATGGGAAAGGTTCTGAACATTCATCCCAGAATAAAGGATTTTTCTATGATTTTGAGAGCATCTTCTATATAGTAGGCTATGTTAGATCAAATAAATGAAGCAAACAATTGTGAAAGAGCCAACAGTTTTGAATTTGAAACAATGGTGTCTTATGTATAGAAACCCCATGTGATTTGCTCCTAGAATAAGGTATAGCAATTTAGAATTTAAAACAATGGTATATGAATAACTATTTATCCTATCTATTATGCTATAACAATTAACTACATGTTAGAACATTTCCATACTAGCATAAAATAGTAGGTGCAATTCACCTCACACTTTGTTGTGGTAATTGATTTGTAAGGATCTTTGCACTCCATGAACATTCTCTGTGCACATTAGTATGCTGGTTATTATCTTGATCTCCTTTGTGATCAAAATAATAGTGAAGTTCATTGCATAACTCATGACCATTTTGCAATGCTATGATCCAGTGCTCTTTTACTTCTTACTCACTATGTTCTCAATCACCACGTGCAAATAACTTAGAGGACAGATCTTTGTCACCATTTGAAAATAACTTTCATTTTTTTTGGATTGTTTGTTATGATTCAATCACTATTTGATAGTGTTCTTCCTTTCTCAATCCTAAAGGATAGAGGACAATTCACGGTTTGCAACTCTCTAATACCGGTAAATAGATACAATAAAGATATTTAACATTTTAGAAGTGGATTTTTTTTAATTGCTAAAGCCTATTTATCAGTTTTATAACTTAAAATTATTTAAGCTATTTGAATGGATAAACTTCATATTATAAATATTTAAAGTACAATAGAATCAGGTACTTAAAATGATTAAAGAGAAGTTGAATGAAAACTAGTAAATTACTATTGATTTAGCTTTTCCTTTTGTGTGTTTACAAGGTTATTTCTTCCAACATTTGTTAGGCCTATTTTGGATTCTATGGAAACAGCAAAGGAAGTTCCACATCCAAGTCTAAATGAGGTGATGACCCATCCTTCTATGATGAAGTTAGCAAGATACACCCAAGAATAGATCTAAAAATATCAGATTTTTAAACCTTCAAATCTTTGAGATCGTTGCAGATTTGATTTGATTTTTGTAACAGCTAGACGGATTTAAAAAATTGTCGCTTGAAAATGATGTAAATGAAAATGTTATTTGTTCAGAATAATATAAGGGTGTTATTTTTCACTTGCATAAAAAAAAATTGTCTACCTTAAGATAACTGTTAAAATTATCATTTTGTTAATCATAATATTTCATTGTATATTTGTATTTTGTTAGATTGTATTGGATAGTTAATGGTTAAGTTTTTTTTAAATAAATTCAGCATAATATACTTTCCATGTACTTCTTTTCATCACTTGTAAATCTAATTTTTTGTTACTTTTTGTAATCATCAAAAATAGAGATGATTTTAGTCTCTGTTAAATATTTTCGTGCATGTTTGAGATCTCTACAAGGTGATGAAAAAATCCCTAGGGTTTGGTAGGTTTTTCATTATCCTTATTGTTTTGATGGTAATGTTGTCACGAAGTTCTCTCCTTACCCAAATATAGCCTGAGAAACTGCCATGATTCTCTTGACTGTAAATTACTTTGTTCTCCCTGCCTTCTCACTACAGGTCTGATTCTTCAACTCTACCAGCTGCCCTTCCATCTTAGTGCCTTTTCATTCTCTTGCATCTATTCTCTTATGAATTTATTCTTATGACTCTGAAAGCTATCACTAGGTCTATTATGACTGATAGGTCTTTGAGGGTATATGATTTTCTACTCTGAACTCTTAGATTTTCATACTTTTGATGACAATTCTCCAAGGATGTTTGATCATTGACTTAACTCTTTGTATATTCTCTATTATGCATTGAAAATTCATGGCTTCTAGTTAACTATTTATTGGTGTAACCATTGCCATGTTTCTTGGGACTGTCATCCCTATAGGGTAGTTTCCTTATAGATCTGAATGTAATTTAAAAGGTGCTCATAAACATTGACAAGTTTCATAAGAATGTTGTGTCAAGGTAGTAGATGATTGTGACAAGTTTCATAAGACTATTGTGGCAAGCTTCATAATACCACCATACCGCAAGATCCAAGAAGATACAGTGCGGTGTAGTGGTAACATCCTGCATTATCGTGAAGGTCAAGTAATAAATGTGCGATATGGTGGTAAATCAAATATTTCTCCTGCATCCTTGCAAGAGCTAAGAAGACACGGCGTGGTGTAGCAGTAACATCTTGCATTACCATGAAGGATGAGAAATAACAGTGCAGTGTAGTGGTAACATCCCGCATTACCATGAAGGTCGAGCAATAACAGTGAGGTAGCAGAATATCCCACGCCACCGCAAAGGATCAAGGCCGTAAAATGGTGTGGTGCATCGTGAGTTTAAACTATAAATGAAATACCAAGATTTATTTGAGGTCTTTCGAAATAGTTCACTTGCCTTGTGTATATTAAGCCTCGCGATTTTCATGTATGTCTAGCAGAAGTGCTCTGTAACTACAACATATGACAAAAAATCCCCGATGTTGCCTTTAAGCTCTGATGGATCCCCTTCATATTAATTCTGGATATCCCATGTAGTGCACATTGACAGTAGTGGAAGCCTATTTTTAGATTATTCCATTTAGCATCGCCTAATATTATCCTTACAAGAACATTGTCCCTATTTAAAATGATGGGACGTTTCACATCTCCTCGCACAATTTTCCTTAAGCAACGGATAATAAACCCCATATGCGTGAAGAAAATCAGAACATACTCGAAGGTTCTTAACAACTCTAATAGTTGTACCATGGGCCATGTTTAACAAACCAAATGCAATTTCTAACTTTTCACTATGGTGGTAGATAAATGGTTCTTTTTTCTTCTATTCCACAACATTAAGTAAAAGTCTTGAATCTAGAAATACCCTGTTGTCTTCATTTGCCAAGCCAATTTCTCCAATTTTTCATAGATCTCCCATGTTTTTGGATGTGATTTGTCTCCTACACAGAAAAGCATGTGCCATTTTATGCCCTTCAATCCAACTACATGCAAGTATCTTTTTAATTCCTCTATCTTTCATCAATCTGCTTACTATTTGAACCTCACCACACCTGCCTGCTTCTACACAGATGTTTTAGAGAAGAACATAAGTTGTAGCATTTTTAGGATCCAACTAAAAAATCAATGTTGTTGGAATACTCGGCCTATATTCATATATGATCCATAGGAACCAAAGGTTTAACTGGCATCTTAGTAATAATGTTTAGGGTGTCCTCAAGATAGCTAGCACGGGCATGAAGGTCAACCATGTGCACCTAATGATCAACTATATATGCAATGCAATAAGGGTTACTGATGTGTGAAGTATGTGCAACCCTCATCCACAAAAACTCCATGACTACATGCATCTAGAACACAAGCAAAGCTTACAATGTCAGTGTTCCAAAGTGCTTCATTAATTAAAAGATTTTGAGAGCTTCCTTGCAAAATCAATTTTGTGCACATTCTACAATCATATCATTTCATTCCATAAGGTCACATCTCTTTGAGGAATTCTATCAAACAATTCATTTTGTGCTACATTTTGGTGTCAAAGCTTTGGTAATTATGGTTAGTTTCATTCCATTCAAATTCTGAATTCTGGGAAATTATATACAGTAAATAGACTGATGGTTGTTTGTTGGATCTCAGTTGTGTTTATGGTTTGTCCTTGATGACAAAATATCTAATCCTTATGATTTATAATGGCACTTCTTTGATGTCTCTTGGCTATTACAGAAAGTTATTTGTTATGTTTTAATTTCATGGTGATGAGAATTCTGGTTCAAGTTATGAATGCTATCTCTTTGACTGACAGAGCTTGAAAGATGGTTTCTTTGTTAGGATGGTTCTTTTTGCATATCACAGGTATTGGTTGTTTCTCTTTCAGGCTTACACATATCGGCATGAGTATGGAAGGGTCTCCCCGATCCTTTTTGAAATGTTCCGTGGTTTTATCGGCAAGACATTTCTTAATGTCATGTTGATTGAATTTTAACATTTTGGCAAAATTGGGCCGGGCAAGACCTCTTTGTTATGTTTACAGCAGAAGTCTAGTAGCATGGGTTGTAGTTCACTGAGGTCTACTCGTCGATCAGTCTCACCTACTAACTCGTATGCAGTTAATTAGTGTAAGATATCCCCGACGCGATGTTGTTTCATCAAATTTTGATTCTGGTGACCAAAGACAAGAAAGGTTATTTCCAGCAAGACTTGTCTTTTGTTTCCCGCAACTGAAATGATCTTCATCGCATATGTTATTCTGTCGGTATGTGGTCTCAACGATTTTGATATGTCACATTGATCAGAGATTTAATGGAAACACATCGGCAAGAGCTATGAGGTATCGAAATAGATCTCACCAAATATTTTGTCTCATCGACTGGCACATTAAAGATTCATTTCGTCCTGACATATTATTTTCGGTGTGAAGTCATAACGAATGCGCTATGTCACTCCAACCGCCGATGAAAAATTGCAAATCGGCAAGAGTTTTTGTTTCTTTCGACGGAATGTCATTGCAAACACCTCTTGGTCTTGCCGCATCAAGTTCATGAAGCGCTTTCAGTTGGAGAGATTGCATTGTCTCAACACTAAATGAATAAAAGTTTTCAATAAGTTTTCTCCAAGAGGTCTCCGGTTGCTCTTGTTACGGCTACTACAAGAGTTGGCGCATTTTCTGCGAGACTTTCATCGGGCGCAAGGCGCAGGGATGGTGTGTCTTGTCGACAGAGTCAAATGAATGAATTTTGGTATTACAAAGTTGATCTATATGATGTATCTTCGATATCGTTTGGTCACAGCGATAGTGAATGAAACTAAAAGGCATCTCGGTAAGAATTTTCCTCATGTCTCTGCGAAACAATAATATACTTCAAGTCCATCGGGCGAGTATGTTGTATTCCTCGGCATGTCTCTCTCTCTAAATCTGGAGCAAGTCAATAAAAGCGAATTGAATAAGTCCGCAATAAAGTTGCCTTCTCTCTCGCATAACGTGTCATCGAAGGAAAAAGGAAACTTTTGAGCTTTGCCTCTTTTGATCGGTATTGAACTCCTAGCCTAGCTACCATCATGAGAAAGTTTTATGTAACCTGTTTCTTTACTATTGTTGTTGTTGGTCAGAATAGGTGATCCCACAATAATGGGTTACAATTTTTAAGCCAAACTTGACATTAAAATTAGGATTTTACTGACATTCATCACTTCTCTTTACACCTATAGCAGCCTAAACTCATATACTTTAAGATGAATCAAACTAGTTATTTGTTAGATATTTTGTGTAGATTTTAATTATTTAAAAAAAAATTAAAAAATAAATTGTGAATCATTTTATGTAATTTTTAATAGCTTATTTTTCTACTAATCAACATTTTTAAAAAGCATATTCACCAAATACATTACAATCCTTAATATAGACATAATTTTGATTTTTAAAATGCACATTTTCTACAATATCTAGGGATGGATATTTTCATAAATTTTGTTACATATTTTTGTTCAATTTTCCCAGCCAACGTAATTTATAATTTGGATGTAGGTGTAATTTCACACGCATAACTTTTTTTGTATTCATATTTGGAATCTTTAACTTATTCTTTTTTTGGAATACACATAAATATCTAGGGCACATGTATTTTTAGAATTTTTTCCTCTATTTTTCTATTTTTTCTCAGATGTGAAATAAAGAACTTGATGTGTTCATTGAAAATCCTACATCTCATGCAAGAAATAAGAAATAAATATAATAATCACTAAAATGATATTTAAAATTATACTTTTAGGAAGCTCATAATAAGGGCTACAAAGCTTACAAAGTACAATTTTAAATGAATTCATTTTGATCACTCAAAAGGTAAATCAAAGGGTTTTATCGCTTTGATAGGTGTAGAGGAGACTCGATTATAGGTATTAGCGACTTAAATCTAACAAGGTTCTATCCAAGGGGTTTGATCTAAGGGCCTGACTCAATCCTCTTTTAATTGTAAAAATAATTTAAATTTTAAACCTCAAAAGTCATAAATCATTTTATTTTCTAAAAATATGTGGATTTCAGCCAAAAAATCGTGGATGTGTCCCAAAAAGTGTAACCTTATTATTGTGGCAGCACCTCCAACAAAGCATTGTCGATGAAATTTGTTCTTGGTTCAGAAATGAATGGTATGGCTGCTATGTTGATGCACCTCTTTGGCTGGAAGCTCGACAGTGGTTGATGGAGCCATGGGAGTTACAGATTTGTCTGGTATTTTTATTTATGTGTTTCATGCTGCACATACTAGTGTATAATTACTATGTTCTTTAACTGCTCTCTTCATCTCTATGACAAATGATGCCTTGACTGAGTATTGTCTTTCATACATTAGATGTTATGATTTTCTGTGGTGGGCAGTTGTGCATTTTATGCAGAAATGATCTCACAAGTTTCCAAATTTGTTGAGGACGCACTTATCGGGTTAAATGGCTCTTGTATTGTTTTTGGTTGTTCAGTCGTTACTTCTGAAGATAGTTACTTATCTTTTTAATTCAAAAAGATATATAAAGAGGAGCAGAAAACAATGTTTATGTTCGACTGTTGTTGTATGTTTGAGATTATCATTCTTTGGCTGTATGAAAATATATGGATAAAACTTTGCAATAAAATATGAATAACAAGATGCAAAGATTGTAATCTCTTCTATGTATTATTTTAGGGATTCAATTATTGAATCTTTAAGGTATTATGTAGATGAGAAAACAAAGAAATATGTGTTTAACTACAAAAATAGAGAAATCCTCTGAGTTATTATTATTGTTCAAAACATAATTTGAGGGGTTGGTACTCCTTGAGATAGATATCTCTAAACGAGGGGTTGATGCTCCTTGAGTGGGTGCTCAAAAATCAGCCTATAAGGCATTGTGAACAGTTGATTAAAAGATTAAGCCTGGAAGGCATTTAGGGAGTGGTTTTTATACCCCAGGAGGGTTTTCCACTCGGAAAATTTTTGTGTCTCTTTGTTCTTCTGAGTTCTCACTACTTTACTATGTTGTTGTTTTTGTTCACTGTTGAGTTATTACTTTTCTCAATTTTGTCTATGAATGATTACATTCAACTCATGAATGCATTAATCAGAGTAATATTGAGAACAAATCTGTGATACGTTTTGAAGTTTTTGAAAATTGGTCAAATCTGTTAAGACACTGATTCACCCCCCCCTCTTAGTGTCATTTTAACTCCAACAGTTTGGATAGTGAAATTATATCTCTTGGAAATTAACTTAAATATCTAGAAGGATTACTTTAATTAAAGAGGATTTTGTGGTTATTTTTGTAACAATGATTTTATAGTGCAGCTAGCTTGCTATTTTCATTCAAAATAAAAGTCATTAAAGTCAAGCACATACCAAGAAGATGGTACTCTACTTCAAACCCTCAACCTCACTTAGTTTAGTTTGCTTACATGGGGATTGATGAGAGCCATTTATGTCTCATTTTATGCCACATTTCAGCCTTTTTCATATGCCTTCATAACCATTTCCACATTCCATTTTCATACTATTTCACCATTTTATGTTGCATATGATTAAATATATATAAGTGGTGTTTAATATAGTTTCGAATAAAATATGGAAATTAATGATTGGTTGTCTTTACTAATAAGCATTGTGATTTCAATCCTTGGAAAATAAAGCTTGCAGCATACAGATCACAAGAAATTTATGTCACCTTTTATGTAGAATATCTTCCTATCACTTTTTGGTAAGGAACTTTTGTGCATTACTCTTTGTCCAATAATTTATTTTTGTCATGAAATTAGCCTCTAAGGTGGCATTGATTACCTGTTTAGAGCTGAATGTGCATTGTTTTATCTAATGGTGACCTTCCTTTGGTTCTTCATGGCACTTCCCACATTTATTTTATTTCATGCTAAGATCTTTGTAATCTAATAATTACATGCCATAGTGGCCACTTTGGCACCATTTTATCCCATGTGGAAACTCATGATGGAGGATGCGCTGCTAGCTTTATGGAAGATGTGATTTCTTGAGGAAACTACAAATATTAGTTGGTAAAAGAGGAAATGTTTGGTAGCTGGAGAAAAACCCATGATGGAGATATGATGCTAAGTCATTGGAGAAAAAATTGCAAAATCTTCATGTATTCTATTTTCATTTGTTGTTATAACGGAGTTGTTTTTAGTGATACACATTTTGTTTCTTCTAGTTTGTTGTTCGTAGGCCAAAACAAACTATCTATTCTTGAATGTAGATATTGTAGGCTGAATATATATAAGTAGCTTAGACAAACAATTTTTCTATATTATCTCTGAGAAATAAAATATCATTTTGTTGAATAGTCCAATGTAGAAATTGTGTGAGTTTTGTATTCATCGATTGACTGGGGAGGAAAGGGACCTTCCCACTCTTCAGCCACCGATGGAATGTAAATATTTATTTTTTGTAGAGTGTTTTCATGTGTTTTGATTTCAGCTGATTACATTTACAAATTATTCGAGTGTTATAATTTCAATTGATTGTTACGTTTCTATATATTAATGACCTACATTTTATTTCTATGGTCCAAAATTAATTGCTTTGGTTTTTTCTATGCTTGTTGATTAAGCTTTTGTTTTAGAATTTATTGTCATTTGTTTGAACATAATAGATAGCTCTTGTTTCCAGGAAGTGACAGTTCTTGTCAAGTTTATTTTCATAGGCTACATTCATAACCACTCATCTTACAACTCTCAGCCCTTGTGCAAATTTCCACGATACCTTTCATCAGTTTATGATCCTTGAATTGACACATATGGACCAAACTAAAATTCATTATTAAACATCAAATCCATTTCACTCTTTGCCCCAATTTTGGCCTATCAGGGATATTAAGGAAGTTGTTAAAAAATTAAAATATATCATTTTTTGTTTGTGAAGGAGAATCCTATGAGATTCAATATGGCAGTGGATCAATATCCAGTTTCTTAAGTAAATATGATGTCACAGTTGGGAAACTTGTTGTGAAACATCAGGTTAGTAATTTTTGGATGTTAAGGCATCCCAGTTGGATATCAAATATCTTTTCTCATCAACTTAAATTGGAATTTATGTATAAATGGATTCTTCAATGGTGTAGGTCTTTACTCAAACAACACATGAACTAGGGTTGACATTTTTGTTTTATAATTAAGTCTGATGGCATTCAAGGGCTTGGTTTCTAGGAATTTTTAGTTGATAATGTTCTTCCAGTCTAGTTACTGTTGCTAGCCTTCACTCTATAATCTAAGAATATCACCTTTCATAAAATTTGAACAAGGTTCTGAAATCAAGGGTTCAATATGCATATTTTAGGCCTATGTTGAGCACTATGTTTAACGCATTTGTTGACAAGGCTATATTTTTTTAATTGATTTATCTTTCTGTTGTGTTTGTACTTTTGTAAACTTGCAATATATAATGAACTTTTATTCTTTCTGAATTGAGACTAATAGTAATTTTTTTGGTTGTATTGAGGCACAACTTCATTCATGGAAAAAAAGGCAACACCTTGTTGCTCATATTAGATGGCACGTTGCATATAGAGGAAAGATTCTAGCTAGGTTTATATTGTTGACTGCATTGAAGGAGATAGCTTCATATATGGGACACGAACAACACTCCTTGGATTCTACATGTTACAGCTTGCTCCAAGAAGATTTCCCACATTGTAGAAGTTTTAAGAGATGAAGGGGGCATGTACTCACATTGAAGGGATTCAAGCATGAGATTCCATCATTACAAAAGTTTTTTGGAGAAGTTTCTTTCTTACAGCCATTTTTGTGCAATATTGTAACTCATATTTGCAGTCTTGTAACTAAAAATAGCAATTGTAATACTCTATTTCTAAGCTATAATTAGAACACCTTTATTTTATTAATAAAGCTCACTAATTTTTCCTTCTCAATGGTTGTCTTATTGTGTGAAATTAATGATTGATGTGTATTTATGTGCTTTATGCTTAAATCCACAAATATTAGTCAATTAAAATGACTAAATATTCTACTAATTAACATCAATTAATAATTAAATTGAATAAATATACTACCAATTGACAGAAATCAGTGAACAGTGAATAAAAATGACCAAATAAGTGACCAGTTAACAACAATCAATAACTAAATATATCAGTGAATAAAAAAATGACTAAATAAGTGACCAAATTACGGCAATCAATGACTAAATCAACAACTAAATAAGTGACTAGTTAAATATATCAATGAATAAAAAATGACTAAATAAGTGACCAAATTACAACAATCAATGACTAAATCAACGACTAAATATATCAATGGAACATTAATGACTAAATAAGTGACCAGATTATAGCAATGAATGACTAAATCAATGACTAAATATACTACCAAATTGATTAATCAAAACAACCAATAAATGACTAAAAATGGTTTAGTCATCAATCTGGTCGCGTTATATATGACTAGCAATAAACTACTAATGGTCGTGTGACCAAGTGTAGTTATTTATAAGCAATTTTTTGTAGTTCTTTCAATATTTTATCATTGTTTTTGTACTAGTGTTACAAGTCAAAAGTGTTGTCCCAAAACATTTGCAAAGATCACTTCCCATAACATTCATCATTTTCATCCCCCATTTTCAACATTGCTCCAAAAAGACTTAGAGTGTCCCTTTTACCAATATTTGAGTCAACTAGAGAGTTTAAACATTACAAATCTCAACACAACTCTCACATAAATGACCCACAATTTATGCTAAAAACAAGATCACAACACAAGAGAATCATGGAGAAAACCAAAGTCACATTTACCTCAAGTGATCCCAATCCTCAATAATTTGATCCAAGAATTCACATTACCCTATCACAACAACCCTCGTCTCCATCACGAACAACCCATTTGGACTTACAAAGGAATAAATCATGGAGTACAAACAAGAACATAAAGCCTTAGAAAATGTAGCTCCAATTTCCCCATATTTTCTTGCGCAATCATTGACACAAGATGTGACTTCATCCACATTCCCATCAACCCCATCACTAGGGCTAAACCAAACACCTATTCCTAGTCTTGCAACTATTCTTGCTAAGGACTTTGGCCACACTTCTCCATTTGAAAGCAACACACTTGTGGGTACTCTTAACACCACCCCATTCCAAACAACCACTTGGACACCAATATTTGGCGCTCCTCCCATTCCCAAGGATCCCTAACATCCATATAAACCACTTACACTTTATTACTCCACAACAACCACAACATATCGGGGACACCCAGCTTCATCCATACCTATGAGAACTACACGTGTGCCCAACATCACGCAGAGTAGTGTGGATCAAGTGATGCAAGTAGACCCAAAAGGGAAAGGTAATACCATCATGCAAAATTATCCTTTAACACAACATGGGACATCTTCATCCAATCCTATTGATACATCAAGCCCAACAGTTGTCCAAAACACATATATCCTATCCATCAGCAATCCACATCAAAACAATCCCTTGATCATAAATCCCGTCAACCAAGGTAATGCCTCGGCCGCATCTCAAACACAAGGAAATCCCCAAAGCATCATTCAAGGGAATCCTTTTAATCCATAGACTCAAGGTTCTAATGTTCCATTTACATTGCAATATCTAATGACAACATCATCATCTTTACCATTCATCCCCAAAGTCATGCAAAATCAAATGGGACCTCAAACTTACATTCATCCATCCCAATCCACTATATTACAAGGAATGCTAAACCAAGGGAACCCCCAATCTCTCATCAACAATTTGTAACCCACTCAAAACATCAACACCCAAAACCCATCACAGATGTCCCAACCGCTAACTAATCCTATATTGCAAGCACATTCCCTAGCTTTATAGCAAGCATGACAGGCTTATCAACAAGTCATCCAACAACATCAATCACAACAAGTAGACCTAGCAACACAATAATAACAGCAAGCACAACAAGCAACCCTAGAAGCACAACAACAACATCAATCACAACAAGCAGCCCTAGTAGCATATCAACAACAGCAAGCAACCCTAGCAGCACAACAAAAACAAGCGCAACAAGTAGCCCTAGTAGCACAACAACAATAGAAGGAAACCTTAGCAACACAACAAGAAACCTT